>WTSP01004591.1:111706-122426 GCA_025331215.1 Actenoides lindsayi | reverse complement strand
GAGAATGTTTTCCTTTTGTTTATGCGGAACCTCTTACGCTCCAGCTTACACCCATTGCCTCTTGTCCTATCATTGGACATAACAGAGAAGAGCCTGGCTCCACCCTCCTGACACTCACCCTTTACATATTTATAATCATTAATGAGGCCACTCCTCAGTCTCCTCTTCTCCAAGCTAAAGAGACCCAGTTCCCTCAGCCTTTCACCATAAGAAACCTTCCATCTATCATTTCTCATATGGATGTGGAAGATAAGGGAATTTCTTAATGCTACAGAATAGCAAAGCCAAGCCTAGGTCAGTGCAATTCCCTTGCTCACCCTCCTGACACATCTCAGGGTACGTCCACGGGATATTTCACAGGCAGGCACAGGATGATGCTTTCTAAGCAGATTTCAGTTGCTGTGGCCATGCTCTGAGCTGGCCAGAAGCTGTGCAGCTGACCTGGCACAGCCTGCCTCACAGCTGAGTGTCTCACCTTCTGTCACCCCTCTCAGGCTGTGGCTGTCCAAGGCTGAAATAACCCTACATGTGACTTTCAACCTGTGTGGTGACCCTACAGCATGAGTGGGGTACCTTGGCTCTGTGATGTGTGCATGTGTGTGAACAGCAAAAAAATCCCCATGATGAGAGAGATACTCTGAATGCTCTGGCCCATTCAGATGGACACTAGTTTCCTTTTAGCTGGTTCCACTTTGTTCTGGCCTAGAGTGACACCTCCATCAAGGTTAATGTGTTCATATCTACTTCCAGCAAGAGTGTATCAGCTCCGAGGGGCAACTTTCAGGTGTTAGAAATGGATTTAGATAGGCAAGGTTCTCAACCCATTTGTGTTTAATGGGAAGGAACTCATCAAGATTCAGAAAGGTTAACATATCCATGAGAAATTTTTATGTTAAATATTAGGGTATTTCAAAGATGAAAGGCTCATTTGTACCTGCACACAATTTTCCATGACAGAAACGTAACTTTTGTGTACATACTAAAGGAGTGTTAAAAATACTCTCTAGAAAATCCAGCATTATGTACATTTTAGGAGTTTTCTGGGAGAGTGAGGGCAGGACAAATTTGTGTCAGTAATCCTGGCAGAAGCAAGACAGAGATAAAAGTGTTAAATGGCCAAAGGAGTTTTATGACTCAGTGGCATTTTCTTCAGATACAGCAGTGTTTAATCTGACAGCTATAGGAACTGGGGTGTGACATGAGAATGAGGCCAGGAAATATAAAATGAAGTAATCACCCTGAAGAAGGAAATGTTTTGAATAACACATGATGCTGGAAATGTTCAATAAAGTGTCAAATCCTGTTGGTCAGTGCCTCATCCCAACCATTTCCCATTAATTTAAATATTATTGAGACAATTTAGAGCAAAAACCTTTCATGAGTCCCTGTAGCAGCTTGAATACATATTCTTACTAGATAATCTCACCATCAACCCCAATAGTTATGGTATCTGATGTGACACGTGAGAAATGACATTTTTAAGAGAGATGATTTCAAAATAATGAGGCAGAAAAGTTGAGAGGAGATGAAAGGATTTGTGTTGGCCAATGTCGTGAATGGCATCAAACCTGACCTAAAGAGTCTTTAGGAAACAGCCCTTGATTAAAAGGAAAGCCATTGGAAGGAGGACACTGAGATGGTCAAATGACAGAGAGTACCTTGTGATGTGGGGAGAGGAGATTTTAACCCTACAGATACTTAAAAATAAATTATTTCTTCATAAATGAAAGGGTGACAAGTTCATAAGTGCAAGGCTGAAATATGAGGAGCATTGGGCTTAATTTCTGCAAGTGCACCAGGAATACTCAAATAACAACATCCCCCAGTTGTCCCACTGAAGCAGGGAGACACAATGGGCAGCGAAGCAAAGAGACCCATGTCACTTTTGCAGCAAGATTTTCCTTCCTAGGGAATACCGCAGTGGGTTTTGTATTTTCATCCTGATTTGAGATTTTTCCCATCCCCACCATCCCAGCTGCACCTTCCCCAAAGTATTGCCATCTTTCCCCACCTCGTAGGTTATACTGTAACCCGATAAAGAATCCAGCCCTCCCTTCCCTGGGACATCCTTTTGCCACAGATAAGAGAAGGTTTGAGACAGAGGGACATGACATTAGGATTAACATATCGTTATCCTTATTCCACAAGGGCCAAACTGAGGAGGAGAGAAGAATGTAGTAAATAAAAATAATAAAGACAGGATGACTCTCCCTTTTGAGCTGGATTTCTTTTATCTAATGTTAGCCATCTGAAAATGAGGCATCTGGCCTAGTGCAGACATCTGGACTCTCTCAATAGTCAGTAGAGGGAAGTAGTTTCAGAGGTGATTCATCACAGCTCTTCACAAGGCATGAATTGCCCCAGGAAGCTCATCCAGCTGCAGAAGGAACCCAGATGACAAGCTTAACGTGGATACCCACCTGTTAACTGGCAGAAATCAGTCAAGAAAAATCCCATCCTTACTTTCTATGATTAAAAAAGGCCGTGGGCAATATTGTTCCACTGCATGACCTGACCAAAGTTGAAATAAGGTGACTATTGTTGATCACAGGCAAGGAGACCATGTAGAGTTATTACGGAATAAGTGGAAGTCAGAAAGGTGGCTGATAGTATAAAGTAACAGGCAGTTCAACTAGGAACTGGAATTGGTTACCTGTGAATGTAGATACTTCACTGGGTGCTGATACTTTCTTCATCGGGTCAGTTAAATGCCACTGCAGTTGGCAAAAGCTGTCCTCATCAACAGAAGTAACCAGAGAGAGTGCTGAGAACATCAAAACCCTTGCTCATGCATCACTGTCATTATTACAGCCATGCCCTGGGCTTCATGGTGGACTGAAGTCAGTCCTGTTATGTCCTTGCAGTGCTTGGCCACTGAATTCAACAGCATGTAGACCAGCTGGATGCTCATCTGACATGCCCACAGGAAGTGATGCCTTCCTGATGCTCAGGATGGTGGTACAGACCATGGTTTCAATGGCTCTGCTGTGAGCAGGTATGGTGTGACCAGACAGCTACTCAAGGTATACTAATGCCAAAGGAATAGGAATGACAAAACCCCAGCACGTGGTGCCTAAACCCCAACATCTCAGCTTAATTCCCTCTCCTTACTGAAGAGCCAGCACTGAAGCCCTCAGCAAAACCCTGCATTCTTACTGTGCACTTTGGGGCGAGGAAGGAATGATTGTGGGTGTGCACATAATCCCATTCCTGTGCAAAATGTGTCACTGTGGGTGTGACAACAGTGCATACCTTCCCCGGCAGATGCATGGCAAATGCAAAGCCCCCTGCAGTGGAAGTCTCTCCCTAAAGCCATCAGGCTTTGGATTAAAGCTATCAGCCTTAAAAATGTCTCCTCCTTGCCTCTAAGCAAGCACACTTATCCTAGTTTCCAAGTGAGACAGATTACAATTCCTTTCTTAATTTATTTTTGCCATGGACAGGTGCAAGAGTGTTCCTCCAGGAGAAAGTGTGTTTCTCATTATGCCCTATTAAGACTCCAAACCTGCCAAGCTATTCAAAAGGAGGCAGAAAAAAAAATAAATATATAAATGCAGCAGTAGACTTTATACTCCTGATCTCAGCTATTTTTCCGTGCAGAAGGCCATCTTTGAGTACTATGTTATTGAACCTCCCTGTTTAATGACCCTTCTAATGCACAGCTATCAGGTAGTGCCATCTGTATTTGGGCAAATGTGCTCACTCGCCTGTTTACTCAGCATAAATTATCTTTATTTAAAGTTTAATGGAAGTTACATCTATTTGGACATCTGTACTTAACTGATTACTGGCCACGTTGGGCCGCCTGGTGGTTCTGCATGAACTTGCCAGCTGCTATGAAATGATAAGAGCCTGACTTATGTTAAGAGCCAGCAACAATCACAGTCAGGGAGTGCAATTTTGGCTTCTTTTTTTTTTGTTGTGTTTTTTTTTTCGGGGTTTGTTCTTTTTTTTTTTTTAAATATTTCTGAGCTGGCAGCTAATAGCAGCATAAAGAAATCCACCCACTTTACCCAACTGCCTCCTCCACCCCCATGCATGTCCCTGCTGTCAATCCAAACCTTTTCAGAAGCGCATAAAAAAAACCCCTCTCCTCCTTAGAAGTGAATGGATTTCTTTGTACATACCATTAAATTCATGTACAGTTTGCTACATACTTCATGCAGTCAACACTTGTGTCCGTAAGAAGCCAGAGACCATCTCAGTTCATCAGCATCTTCAACTGATTTGGAAAGTTGCTGCCATCTATAGATAGGTATGAGGATTTGCTACCAGAGTCAGGGGAAAGGTTTGAGAGACAGCGACAGGAAAGAGGGAAAAGGGAAAAGATAGAAAGACAAGGAGGTGCAGTGGTCCGAGGAACTGCCCCACTGCACTGCACCGAAGGGTCCATCTACTCCAGGCTTTGGCAATAGCCAAAGGCAGAGGGATGCATGAAAGGGTAGCGGGAGGCAAATGGAAATTGGCTTAAGCCTTACAAAGATGAATGAATGATTCTGTACTCCTCTAATGAGATGAGTCTTAAACAGGAAACATGTCAGCCATGGAACTAGATGCTCTTCACACCCTTCTAGTCCCAAAGTTCTTCCTGATGATCTTCAAGCCTTTCATTCTCCTGAAAGTTGAGCTGTGTGGAGACTTTCTCTTCAAAACAAGCAGAAATAGTTGCTGTTATTTCTCTCTCACCCTCCCACCCTCCTCCAGAGAGATGTCCAGTTATACAAAAGTTTGCTGGCACATGGGCCCATTTGTCATCTCTACAGATAAGGTCTTCACAGATCTCAAGGGCTAACAAGGAGAGTTCAGTGCCAACAGCAGCGAGGGCATTAGGGAGGATCATTCTGGAACCTTTCAGGGGAGACATTTTTGCTTTGTGTCTATAGTGAAGTGGCCCTGGGATCTTGAGACAGCTTCCTGCTGGCAGGTGACACTGATGAGTGTTTCTGAGTGGTTCTGCATCTGGGCATAGATAGTTTAATGGCACTAAACATAACTTTGACACTGTTTTTTTACACAGCGAGAGAGAGAAAACATGCTATATCCATCTGGGGGCAAGGTCTTGAGTAGCAGGGTGGGACAGGAGCATAGCTTGGACTGCCACTACATGTGATGTCCATGATTTCTGGTATGTAAGACGAAAAGTTACCTCTACTTGAAGTTTAATGATTAGAGTGTGCCTTAGACACTGAAGCTGTCTAGATAGAAAACAAGAATATTTGAGCTAAGCAAATCTCCACTAGTGTTCCTGGTAGCCTTTCTGCCAGTATAGTTGTGGAGCAAGACCTTGAGGAGCAGTGCATGTAGCCAGGTCACACTGGAAACACTCTCTGGGCCTCTCCCTTAGCACACAAAATATACTGTAATGTTGTCACAGAGATTGGACAAGATTTAATAAAATTTACCCATATGCTAAAAATACTTTTGTCTATGATTGGTCTGTCTTTCAAGGAGATTGTCAGGATGGAAAATACAGTCACTGGTCTCTGGATCCAATGTTTCTTCCTGGACATGTTAGTGCATCAATTTCTGTAAGAATAAGATGTTCTCAGATGCTTAATATATATTGTACAACCCTCTGAAAAAAAATACTGCCAAAGCAACAATATTATTCACATAGTAAAGCCAGGCACTCAGAAGTTAGGAAAGTGTATGGATGAAGAGTCAGCAGAAAGTACTCTGGACAAAGATCATTCTGACTTCAGTCTAAGTTTGAAAGAGCTCAGCATTGAAGACTTGGAGTTAAAAGACTCTTCCACAACATGTGCAGCATGTACAATGCTCAGCCTGACCTTCATGTGTGGCATAAGCTGTCATGACATGCCAAAATTCTTTACAGCCTGTATCGTTACGGATTCTTAGCAGTGCACTCAGAGGCTGCCCCAGTATATCGTATGGCTGACATCTCAACATGTAATGACATTAAATCTAGATGGATTTTGACATACTCCAAGATCCAACCTACTCCACAAACTGGAACACATTTGAACATGAGGAAAAGCTTCTTTCTTTTGAGGGTGATGGAGCCCTGGCCCAGGCTTCCCAGAGAGGTTGTGGAGTCTCCTCCTCTGGAGAGGATCCAAACCTGCCTGGTTGTGATCCTGGGTCCCCTGATCTGGATGACTGCTGAAGCAGGGTGGTTGCACTCCAGAGATCCCTTCCAACCCCCACCATTCTGTGATTCTATGATAATTTCTGAAAACCTCTTTTCCAATGTAAAGCCACATCTCATGTTGGACAGGCTGAGGTCAGAAAACAGGGCTTACCAGGTAAGTGTTTATGCAGACACTTGGAGCCCAGGGATGTGCAACAGGAGTGAGCATAGCTCCTACGCTCAAGAAGAATAATAACATGTAAAGGAGATTAAACCTTGTCTTCTCTTCCCATTACCTCCTTCAGCTCACGAGAATGAGTTTGCTTGCCATACTTCTTCTGTCTCGCTGGCACTGGATATGCCTCTTTAGCTTTATTCACAATTATATAATAAAATGGGCAACAGTCTTGGATCTCTGCTTTTGGTCTGTTCTCCTCTGTGCCTTTCCTGCCATTGCCTACTGTTTGTCACACTGCCAGTGAAATATATTATGGCAAATACAGTTTATCTGTGAAGACCATGATCTTGGAAATACTAGGTTTTGACTACTCATAATTAAAAAATTATTTGTGAGTGGAGATGCCAAGCTGATATCAACTGCTGCAGCTCTACTGGAGCCAGTGGTTAACACCTTGTTGCAGGCAGTTCGACCAATGGATTCGGCCCTTGTGAGCTATGAAATGCTACCTTTAGTTAGATCTCTATTCTAGGAAGCATTGTAGACCTCTCAGTCTCCATACTCTACTATCCCATGGACTTGAGGTTAATACAATAATGCAGATTGTCCTAAATTTAGCTCCCTGCACAGGGAAGTGAGCTATCATTATTCTTTCATGTGTCCCAGCACTGGTGTGCCATTTTTGCAGAGGTTACATAACCAAGAAAGGAGCTCTTTCTCTTTGCAACAACAATAACAACAAAAAGGTTAAAAGGATGACAAGGCAGACTCTACTGTTTGAGGATATTCATGTGATTCATCTTGCACTGAGGAAAATACCCAATGAAATCTCAGCACTGACCTGGCTAGGTGAAGGAAAGTTGTATGAATTCCCCCCAGTTTGCATTTGTTCCAAAGGACAACATGGGATTTACCTTACTTTACAGAGGAGGTGTGCTGCTGGCAGAGCAGATAGTGACTTTAATATGACTGGACAACATTTCCTACTGAAGAAAACTCTACTGAGTGTCAGAAAATAAGTTTTATGAAAAACTTCTTTACTTTTCCTTCCAGTTTCCTTACCTAATTTCTCTCAGGATAAGATGACTGTTACTTATGTTTCCTAAACTCGTTGATACAAATTTAGCCCTGGAGAAAACAGCTGTCAGCTCAGGTTTGTGATGGGTACCTCCTGGCCTTGATGACTGGGTTTTACTTAGGCCACAAAGGTGCTTCTGCTTAAATGACTATTCATGGAGCTCTCTGGAAGCAGAACAAGGCTTAAGTTGGGTTTCTGAAAATAAACTCCTAAAATCTTATTGTAAAACTTCATAATTACTGACCTCTATCTAAGTGGATTGAGTCACAGTGAGAACTAGCAGCAATCTATGTTCAAAATTTAAAGCAGTCGAATATCTAGCTAGCATGGATTTGAAGAGTTTAATATCAGGCACTCATTTCAGGAAATCTTAGTAGAGTGGAAGAAACTTCAATACAGCCAGGCCCATGGTTTTCTGTTGAAAAATAGATGAAGGGTGGAAAGGGCTTCGTCAAACTAACCTTGAACTCATGGACACAGACCTATAGGGTATGGACCATGAGTGAAGTCCAGGTATGGTCTTTGGCACTTCTGAAGAAGGGATGGACGATCATGGAAGAGGCTCAAAGGCTCTTTTCTATTTGTGCAACCCCACATGAAGTGGTAGGGCTCATGGAACAATTTCCACTGCATGCCTCTCTCTGCCTTCAGAGATCCTCTTTCCTGTCTGTCCCAAGGAATTCATGAAAGCGACTCTTCTGCAACCACAGAAAGACTCTGGTCTGAGATAGAAAGGATCAGAAAAGCTGTCCACTCTTCTTCTGCGTCTTAAGTGGAAGAAGCAAAATTTGTCTTTGGAGTCTCTTAGTCCATCACTGTCCATTGCAGCTTTCTTTGTCTCCTTTATCCTTTATGTCATAAGACAAATACAGATTACATGTGGTGGCTCCTCTCTTTCTGCCGACACAGGAAATGACTTTTATTTACTGTTATGATTAAGGTGCCATATGTTGTGTTGTCATCATATGGCTGCATGTAGTGATAGATATGCTCGCATCCAGAGGACTGGATGTCTGTAAACATACCTTTTTTATTCCATGTGTAGAATTTGTGTTTATATTTGATGTCATAGTAGAACTAGTGCAATACAAGAGCAGCCAGCCTTGCCACATAGAAAAACACAAAACAGACCTGAAAAATGTGTGTGTGTGAGAGACAGAGAGACGGAAAAGACAGAGATAGAGATGGAGAAAATGATGGTGTATATACACACACACATGTGCACAGGCAGGACTGGATTTCTGCTGTCACTTATGGTTTAAATCTGGGACAACCCTGCTGAAATCATGACAATGACATGAGGGTCAATTAAGCAAATTCATAACCATGTTATAATGCAATTACAGTTTCAGTTACTTAAACATACAGATGCACACACCTTCCCCTTCCTCCCTTGCATACACAGTCCTGCTTCATTTCTGAGCAACATGGGAAGGAAAATTGCTACTTGCTGATTATTATTCTTCAGACATATTCTAAAGTTACAGGTACTGGGTGGTGAACAGGCTTATTTTTGTTGAGCCTCTGGTAGAGGTTAGACAATACATAAGGAAAGTTCTGCAGTTTCTGATAGAATAGAAATAGAAAGTTAGTAAGTCCACATTGAATTAGTTCAGAGCACCTGAAGACCTGGGCATTTGTTGGAAGCATTTTCAGGTCCTGTGCTTTGCATGGGACAGTCTGGCTAATTGTCATCATCGTGTTCATGAGTATTGGTCTGTTGGTTATGATTCATTTGCATTACAGCAGGAGGAATTATATATAAATCAAGCTGTTAGTTCTTTTTTTTTTTTTTTTATTCTAAAATAAATATTGAGGATTATATTAGCTGTGGACCCAAAATCCAAGCCATTTATACCCCTGCTTCAGTTTTAGCATTTTAGTTGAAAAGACAACTCATTCTTAAAGAGCTTTGAATGAAGGAGGGTTTTTTTTGTCTCTATGAATTTAGTGTTTTCTTATTTAAAAAAATTAATTAAACTGTGATCCCTTTGCCCAGCACTAAATTACAAAGAGCTTATAGACTTAAGAATTAAAACCTCGTATTTTGGAGTGACTATGAAACTGCCCTACCAATAAATCTGTGCTTTGAGCCACAGGTATTTGCCAGGGTAAAAATATTTTTGCTATAAGAGCAGAGAAATTATTATTCTTGATGTATTCAGAAGTCATAAGCTCCTAAGTTACATTAGTAGCTTTAAAGTTATTATATTTTTTTCATTTTAAGTATTATGCTATTATTATTTACTCTCTGTTTTTTGCTTCTAATACTTGTGCTCTTTTAATTCTTTCCTCAAGCTATAAATGTGTCTGTCATAAAAAGTAACCCAGGTCTCTCATGCAACCAGATGTCTGCAGGAGACCTGAGCTCTAAGACCAAATTACCCTTATATCACTATCAGAGTCACTCTACTATCTCTTGAGAATTGCAACAACATCTCAGGAAATGACAGACAGAGTCATGGGCCATGGATTACAAATAATCTTCTTTCTGAAACATGTTACAGAGTTCAGTACATTGGCTTGGCGTTGTCTCTGACTGTCCCATATGAGTGAAACCATTTGTCACTAACAGGTAATTTGGGTAACGGACTCAAAAGTGCTCTTTGATATACAGTGGAATTCTCCAGCCCCGTTTCTGGTTGTGCTCTCATCACACCCACCATTTTTGTTGTTGTCTTTATGTCTTGTACCAGACCTTCATGATGCCTTCAGCCCCACTGCCTGGGATAGAATGGCAGAGTCTGGCTGATGGCACTGGGCAAAGGACTGAAGGCGGAAAAATCATGACTATTGATGGTGATGGTCCCAACTGGAGACTGCAGCCTCAGCCATCCTCAAGGTTCTCATCCTCCAAGGATACTAGCTGAACTCCTGCTGAAACCACCTGGGTACAGGTAAAATGGTCACGGATATGCAGTCTTTGTGTCATGCAGAAGTAAATCAACCCACAGCAAATCAAAGTCTGAGGTCCATTCACTGTTGCTCTGCACAAAATCCTGACCCTAAAATTCAGCAGAAGAACTATCCTGGGCCACAGTGGCATTGCCCTTGCTTTCTCCTGAGGTTCAATCCTGTTGCCTAAGCAAAGTATGTAGGGGTTTATGAGATGCCTCAGTCTGTACATAAGACCCACATGAGACTGGAGCTGAGACAGGACATATGGAGACCCTATGCTCTTCCAGAACAGCATCCAGGGGGCATTAAAAACTCCACCAGATGCTTATGTCTTTCGTGCCACAGCTGAAATACAGACAAACATTCTTACATTATAGACCAAACTTTCCCATGTAAAACACTGAGATTTATCAATATGTTTTAGATCAACTGCAAATATAAAAAACATCTGACGCTTCCCCGCCTCCCCCCCCCC
>WTSP01004591.1:47368-111606 GCA_025331215.1 Actenoides lindsayi | reverse complement strand
ACACAAAATAAAAAAACCACTCACCTCCCCCCCCCCCCCCCCCCTATATGGAGTATTGACGCATATGGAGGTTTCTTGGATGATAAGACCATAGGCTCAGAAGGGTTTTGTAGACAGAAAAGAGTTATGGCAGCATCAGGGCTATTGTTCCTGCACAGACATCCTGCGATCTCCCAGCAGAGAGTGCATCCCATGGAGAACTGCTGTGTGTTTGTAGCACAGAACAGATGCAGCACTTTTTACTCCTTCAGAGATGAAATTTCAAGCATTTGCTGAACTCCAGTGAACAGCTGTCAGCAGAGGTCAGTTCAACACCTGCTTCTGCCGTGGATCTGCTGTGGGATCTTGTGCAAACCTCTTACCTTGTGCTGCGCCTTGGTCAGCTTCTCTGTTTAATGGAGGAAAGGATATAAACCTTTTTGAGATCCAAGGATTGAACTTGTAAGATAAAAGCCCCATGAATGAGTAAGCAAAAATCAGAACTTACTACATTCAGAACAGATCCAAGAAAACCTCTTACAAAGGAGTTAAAATATCTCAAATGGTAGATTTCTCAAGCTTTTATTCCAATTTGACAAACCTCAGCTCTTTCAGCTCAGTTCAGTTAAGTTCATCATAGAATGGTTCTTATTTTACTGAGTAATAATAATAATAATAAAATGCTCACATGTCTGTAATTAAAAAGTAAATCCAAAAAGGAGTACAAGAAGACTGCTTAAGAAAAGGTGTAAAGAAATCTTCCAACCTTTGAATGCTTCACTTAGAAATGTTAATAATGTTCTTTAACTTAAGTCTGCTGCTTATGGCAGTGAGTGTGGAGGTGGGTACTTATGTGTGCAGATATTTAAGATATATACATGTATATAATTGGATTTGTACTTTTTATTCCTTGTATAATAGACTTTCAAAACTGTTGGAATATCACCAATGCAAAATCACACTGAAAATATCCATGGTTTATTCTTCCCCTACAGTGAATTACAATTTTTTTTTTATAAACCAAATTCTAAGACTGAAGGTGTGAGAGGTTATTTTAAAGAATCTAGAAAACAAAGCAAGAGTCCTGTGTTGAGAAGGTGGACTGGGGCATCAGAACACCTAGGTTATCTCCTTAGACCTTAAAGGTGAGCCCTGGCAGACATGCTGTTCCTATATGAAGAGCATTTATACCCTAAACAAGTCTTTTACCACAAATAGGTACACTAGTTCCTATGTTATAAATTTGTAAAACCTGAGGATAGTCACAGCTTCTAAGAATATCTAAAACATCTAGAACATCATCTAAAAACTTCTGACAAGGTCAAGGATCACATTTTTACATGCTGTTTTGACCATCCTCAACTGTTGCTGACTTCATGGACTGCTGAGAGCTCTGAATCTTGACAGAGTGCTGGATATCTTTTAGGGTTAGCTATTATGAGCTGAAGAAGCAATGGCACTTTCCCTTCAGAGGTGTTCAGTCTAGGGGCCAAAATCTAAGTTGCTTTAGTTAGGTCTAAAAAGTTGTGGAAGCTAATAATCTGGAGTGACACTGGTATGTGCTCTTACAGAGCTTCTTGGTAACTACTCAAGCTAATGGATGAAGTTGGCAGAAAAACAGTGGCCTGTACACTGACCATGAGTAAATTCTGGCCCACAGTTAAGCAAAGGTTTCTAAGCATCAGAACAATGAAGCTCTGGAATAACTATGGAGAAAAGACTCAAAGCCACAAGAAGAGTTCTGCAGTTGTAGTGTTCTTTTATTTGTAATATTTGGCAACTTCAAACAATTATCATAGAATCATAGAATCATAGAATGGTAGGGGTTGGAAGGGACCTCTGGAGATGATCAAGTTCAACCCCCCTGCCAGAACAGAAACACCCAGGGCAGGCAACACAGGAACAGATCCAGGTGGGCTTTGAAAGTCTCTAGAGAAGGAGACTCCACAACCTCTCTGGGCAGCCTGGTCTAGGCTCTGTCACTCTCACAGTGAAGAAGCTTTCCTTCATGTTGAGGTGGAACTTCCTGTGTTTCCCCTTGCTACCATTACCTCTTGTCCTATCACAGGGCACCACTGACAAGAGATTGGCCCCTTCTACTTGACACCCACCCTTCAGATATTTGTAAACATTCATAAGATCCCTGATTATGGTTTCCTTATGGTAGACAGTATACAAAGAAGAGGTAAGAGACAGCCTTTAAGTGGCTGATCCTTTTCTCTAAGTTAGAAAGGCACAGGATAACTCTGGACCTGTTTTCAAGATGGGCAACAGAGTGATGGAGGTGTTTATACCTCTTTTAGCTTCATTCAGTACCTCCTGGGCCTCTGTGGGAGTCCTGTGCACATTTTGGGCTTTGCGCTGGTGGTCTAGACCAACTCAAAAGGAGAGGCATAATGAAAGATCTAGGAAGTGTAGCTTTCAAGGAGAAGGAAAATAATGTTGTTTGATCTACAGAAGAGAAAGGCCTGATGACAGTCTTTAAATACTTAAAAGAGTAGAATAAATTCTTCTTTTGACTATCACAGTTATGGTAAGAAACCATGGGTTTAAATGCAGAAAGACTTAAAAAAACCCCTGAAACACTGGAATGTGCTGTGTCTGGGGAACAATCCCCAGAGAATTTAAAACAGATTAGAACAATGCCTACCAGCACTGGTTTGTATGCAATGAATTTAGGTGGCAATGGAGTAAATAACTCATCCTAATTTTAACTTTCTTAACAAGACTCACAAAGGCCTGAGTTCACAAACACTGAACTGGGTAGGTGATTTTTTTTAATGCAAATTCATCAATCCGAGTGCAGACGTCTCACCAGCAGTTGGAAAAAATGCCTAAAGGATCTAGCTTGACATTACAGTATGTGTAATTAGGGAGTTAATTAAAGTTTACAAAATCTTTTAAGATCTTCGGAGAAATGCGCTATCTGGCAGAGAGGTATTATTAGTGTGTCAAATGAGGAGCAACAGAGCACCCCAGTAAAACACAGAATATACAGAAATAAAGAGAAAAAAAACACCAGAACCCTCACAGTGTAGCAAATACTGAATTTGTTGAAAAAAGAAGGGGGGGCGGGGAGGGAGAGAGATTAGAAACACATAAAAATGTTTAAATCACTGAAAAGCACTAATTTATTGTCAGTAGCCTCTCTGAGAAGCAATACTGCAAAACAATCCATCGGTGGTGTAAATTATGCAGGGAGAAACTCGTTGGGAAATGGCAGGTGCTTGCCAACTAATAGAAACACTGAATAAAGAACAAACCTCTGTCTGACTATTTATTAGACTTTTTGAAGATTAGAAGAGCAAGTATCTGGCCCAGAATGCTAACTTGATAAGGAGTCTTTATGTATGTCATATAAATAATGGATTGTTTCTCTTTACATGGCTTTTTTGGTTTATTAGCTGCTTCCATTAGTCAACAGCTATATCCTCGGAGTTCTGTAGGGATTTGCCTTTAATAACAGCACAGCCTTCATCTTTTCCCTTTTTGAATTAGATTTTGATCCGGGTTCACTTTCTTCTGGTGGCATGAAGGAGCCAGGATCTGTCCCTACAGAAAGAGGTATGTCTCCTATGGGAGAGTCACCACGTAGGACACAGCTATGCCCTGATTTAGCAACTCATTGAGTAAATAAAGCTGCAAAACCACCAGCCTCAAGCAAACTGCAAGTGATGAGCTGCACAGTTCACTGTACACAGTGGGTAGGATGAGCTATTTTCATACAAGCAATGATTTTCTGTTCATATTCCTTTTCATGGTCCCTCTCCACCAGAGCATACCTCCAGAAGATCTTCAACAGCTTTGGAGGATATTCCTGGTGCCCCTGCTGAGATTTGGGCTTCAGTGGAATGTGAGCATAGAGAAGATAGACTCCAACCATTCAGTTTAAATAGGCCAGCTGAATGGGAATTGCTTTTAGTCAACAGCAAAGTGATATAGTGTGGTAAATCTGACATATGTGATCTATGCAGCCAATAAGAATGTTATTTTAATGAATTATCCAGTGCAGTTAAGAGATGTTTAGAAAATTAATGTGTAAAGTACCTAAACTGTGATGCAAAGCACATGTTTAACTGGATGATTATCTGGTACTTCCTCCAGGGTGATGTTTTTGTGATCATTTCATCCAATTTCTGCTAACTGCCATTGCAACAAATCATTAAACAACCCCTTTGACTGTAATGATGAAAAATATTAACTTTATTTAATAGGACCTCTGTAACTTTTTCATAAACATTTCAGTGTGCCCAGTCAGTGAGAAATGTGGCAAGGACAGTAAGTATTAGCTGGGCTGCACATCATTTTAGCTAACTATGGGATTCAGCAGTTCTTAACCAGGATAGAGCACTTAAACACCATCACATGGAATTTGACTCCAGGCGCCTTTATCTTTTATTCCTCTCCATGTCTAAGTAGAAGACAACTTACTTTAAGACCTAATCCAGGTTACAAACCTTCACAGTTACAAAATCACAATTATACACCGTGAAGCTGAACCCTTCTGGCCTTGTTCCCCAGCTTGCTGAAAGGGGAAGAGCCTTGTCCATCACCAGCAAGGGAGGACCTTAATCAAAGTCATTAGACTCAAACAATATGTTCCCCTGGAAAGAAACTGAAATGCTGTCCTTTGTGTTAAATTAATGGCTGCAGCTACAGTTAAAAGCCCATTGTTTATGTGTCACTAAGGAAAATAGAGGGCTTGGCTGGGTGTCAAGGTTTCATCCCCTCGGCGTGCTTGGTTGTGCCACCACCTCCCATCCTCACCTCTCTGACCCCTCAGCTGAAGCTTAGTTGCCAGCAGTCATGGGAGCCATGCACATCCTTTGAGGCTGATAACCTTCCTCATCATGGTTTGGGTGGTCCACCTGCCTGGGCCAATTGCCTTCTGTCAAGTCACTATGATCTACAACGTATTACATGCGAAACAGATGTTGCAGCTGTGACCGACAGTAAAACCAGAAATCTTCCTTTTCCAAGCCAGGAAGACCAGAAGAGAAAGAGCAGAGCCACATACATTATCTTCCACAACCAGCTCTTATCAGGACTGTTTCAGCCATCTGATCCCATTATGACAAGGTGTTAAATGTGCAGCAAAGATATGACACTGAGGATGCTGCTGCTTACATTATGCCATCAGATTGACCATCCTTGGTTAGGAGGCATGTCTTAGCTCCTTGGTGTGCTTGCCACAACTCCCAGGCAGTTCTCCAATAATGATGACCATGTTGTACCACCCATCTAATCTGTCCCAGTCTCACTGCAACTGAATATTCTTAGGAGCTTTTCATCCTTCCTTCCCAGATGATACAAAGCCAGGTTTGCATATTTAATAGCAGCTAAAATAAGACCACTGGTGGTCAGTATGGAGGCAGTGAAGGCATTGGATTTATGGAGCAAAGGCAAAGACTCTTCCTCCTAAGTATTTTTTTGGGGTGTCTCATCATATTGTCTGAGTATATTGTAATGGTTAATTTAGCTTCTTTTGCCACTCTGTTGTTTTAGGGAAATGCTATAAAATATACCTGGTTTACAGACTGAGGACAAAGACCTGTACCCATAAAGATGCTTAAACTCCTAAATAACACAGATTTATACATGTTAGCAGATTAGGACTCAATTATCTCATCCAAGGTGAAAGTAACAGTCTTCTATGGCAGAGCCGGGAAGGGGAAATCCAACAACAGTTTCCTGGCTGCTCTGTTGGTCATCAATGAATCATAGTATATTCTGGGTTGGAAGAGACCTTTCAAGGCTATCTAGTCCAACCCCCATGCAGTGAGCAGAGACGTCTTCAGACTAGAGCAGGTTGCTCAGAGCCCCATCCAATCTGATCTGGAATGTTGGGTCACTGTAGCTTTAGCATCTGGGATGTTGTTTTTCCCACATGAAGAAGACCTGGAAGAAGGATTGTGCCCAGCCTTGGACTAAGCCTAACAAGAGTCTTACCTTCATGCTCAGAGAGCCCCTTTTCCCTCCTAGCTCCTCATCAGCCATGAAGCACTTGTCCTAGAGTGACTGCAGATGTCTCCTGCTTAAAAAAGAAAACCCTATA
Organism: Actenoides lindsayi; assembly: GCA_025331215.1. NCBI lineage: Eukaryota > Metazoa > Chordata > Aves > Coraciiformes > Alcedinidae > Actenoides > Actenoides lindsayi. Next base: position 105,572 of record WTSP01004591.1, on the reverse strand, counting down.
AATCATTTAGAAATATATTGCTAAGCTTATTATAAGGCATTATAACAAATTAGGACTAATAGTGTTGCTTAATAACAAGATTTTTGTAACAAGATATTATCCCCACATATATCACCATGACTAGTTAGCTAGCTGCTGTAGGAATAGGTAAGGATGATTGATGGGTTTGCTTTTCTCCTCTTCTGATTATAAAGCAAGGCAGCTTGGATTCAGAATATTAAACTGCACTATAAAATACATTATTAATATGTACAGCAACCCTCTTTTTACAGCCTTCTGCCAGTTTATTGCTACAGTATCCCTCTGAATGTGACATTAATAAAACTAGTGCAATAACACAGCCACTAAATTGGTGGTTATTGGTAATGAGGGAGCGATTTAGTAGTGGGGTTTGTTGGCAAAACTGAAGGTCCATTATTAGTCTGATGGTTGATTAATTAGTAATTATTCACTATGTGTTTTGTGACCCAGCCCACTGTTTCTAGAGATATTCTCACAAATATGCAATTTTTAAGCTATTAACCAAAACAGAAGTAAAAGAACAGTCTGCTGTGCAGCCTAAGCGAGAGCTTTGGGTTAAAAAACAAGTAGTAACAATCCTCATCCTCCATCCCATAATCTGATGCTATAAAATCTCAGGGGCTTCCATATTCCTGATCGTATGGGAAGAACCAAGGCTGGCACTTGTAAAATCATCACTGCTGTCTTCAGAAAGTTGCGTCCTTCTGTCCCTGATCCTGCAACATCTGTAAGCAGCTTTCTGCAGATGTGCAGCATCCTGGGCAGTACACGAGGAAGGCACAGCTGGAGCCTCTTCATCCTTTGCCCTGGGAGGCTGCTGGTGTCTCAGGCGTCCGCCCTGCCATCTCAGGAAGCCATGTGCCAGGCACAGCAGATTGACACCTTCATTGCTCCTCAGGGTCTCTCCACTCCCATCCCAGCACTGCTCAATGATGCCACTCCTCTGCCGAAGCTCTCAGTGGATTGGGAGCTTCTTTAGCATGGAGAGATGCTCCATGGTGATGCTGAGGAATTGCCAAAAAAAGAAAAGGAAGAGCTGGCAGCAACAGGCAGTTGATTTATTCAAGATCATTTTATATAAAGATGAATTTTCTGAACACTCTGAAGTTGGATGTGTGGATGAAATTGCCTAAAGAAGTAGCTCACATGGGGAGGGTGCAGGACTTTGCTTTCCCCTAGGAATGTTCTCATCTTGTTAATACCGTTAGACCTGAAAACTGCCTCTTAAAACAAGAAAGTGGGCGAATACTTTGGTTTTCTACATTAAATTTTCATCCCATGCAGAATCACTGTGATAAATCAGAAGAATATAATTAATGCTGTAATAGCATTTACATCGTGTTTATGAATAGACCTTATCATCTGCATCTTATTAATTTTTTAAAAATATTTTCAGCAGTGTTCCTTGTCCACAGCAGCAGCAGCAGCAATTTCTGCATCATCTGGACATCTTCCCAGGCTATTTTATCTGATAAGCCATGAATCATTTTAGAGCATACTAAATGCTCTTTTGTTACTGTAATTTATTTTTTTTAAATGGGATGGCCTGATCTTGTGAAGACTGATATCAATAAAATAACAAAACAGTGTTAACCTGAAAGCTTTTAGAATATTATTTAATGCTTTGACTGACAAAATACACCAATGTTCTCTCTTTGAAATCACCAGAGACATGATATCACCAAGGATACTTGGATGATGTTTCATGTGAGAAGGAGTTCTCAGAAAGGTATTAAATTCTTAATATTGCTTCTGCTCTCAGCTCTTGCCAAAGAGCTCTGATGGTTCCAGTCCCACCAAGAGACGTGAAATGTATCATAACTGGCAAGCCCAGGGATACAATTTTTTTTGAAGAATGATGACCGCCTGGGGAGGTTGAGATCAAGTAAGTCTCAATTAACAGTTGAGAGGGGTTTTTTTGGTGGATTTGACTGGCTCGTCAAGCTAAAATGAAGACAGAAAGACATGGGCTGACTTCATTCTGTGGTCAAGAGGCCACATGTGTATGCTCTCATGTGAGAATCAAAGACAGATTCTTATAAAGCTAAACTCGATTAGCAATTCATTGCTCCCTTCAAACCCATAACCCCTTTGGCACGACAGAACAAGATGACCAGCAAATATTGAGAATTATCTTCTTGGCAGAAGTTGTTCTTGATCATTTCTCTAAGTCCCGTATTTTATCTAATCTACCGTTCATTTAATCATAGGTGGTTTGTTAACCTTGCTCACACTTTGAAAATGAGAAAATTTGGATTCATGAAAACATAGGTATTTTTCCCAGTATTACACAATGAAATTCAACTGTTCTGTCTTGTAAGCAGTGGAGTTGGAGCTAAAGAGCAGGCTGAGTTTGATATAGTCAACATTTTGTGTTGCTCATATACCCTTAAATGCATGTGAACCCCAAGGTGCCTATAAACCTCTCTTAATCATATGTTTAAAAATTAATTTGTTTACATTTACACCCGTTCCCCAAGGACAATACAAATCCAGAGAGGCAGAAGAGTCACAGTCTGTAAACATCTTCTCAAATCAGACTCATCGTTTCATGATCAGATATCCATCCCACATGACAAAGGCATTTGGGTCCAACAGATGAACAGCCACCAGGCTTTAATGCCTTATCAAACCATTGAAAACCCCCTCACGTTATCTTTATAAAAGCAATTCATTTCCCATAACAGGCTACTTCCACTTCTGATCAGTAAACCCAGTTCCTTTCTCCTCGTGCAACTGTGATTAAGAGGAATCTGTACCAAGGGCAACAAATTCCACAGCATCGAACAAGCTTTTTCCAAAGGTGTATAATTTTTCAATGAATCCCAAGTGTTGGAAATACTCACACAAGCTTTCGGAAGGGAAAACAGTTTCCCTGGACACAAGATTTTCAGTCCCATCTGCTGCTGTGATACCAAAAAGAGAACAATTCAATCAGGAGTTTTCTGCTTGCTCAACAAAGAAGAGCTGTTATTTCTTCTCTGATCTGTAGCTAAACCATCAGCTTTGTTTGTGTCAGACAGATTTAAGAAGAAGGAGGCCTCCAGCCAGAGGCTGTGAAGGAATATGACAAGGGTTAGGGAAAACTGCATATTTAGTGGCTTTCAAAGAGTTTCTGCATTAGCTGCAGGCTCAGAAAAGGTTGTTACTATTATTGCATGTTGCTGTCAAAGGCAAAAGTGCCTGTTTTCAGGCTGTTTTCTGAAGACATTAACAGTTACTGAGTTGTTAAATAAGACCATGGCGCAACCTCACAGGTTTTGAAATCTGAGATAAAAATGACATAGAGCGGAGTTCAAAGCATCTTGGTATCTGTCAGAGGCATAAGCGGTACATACTGGTAGGGACTGTCTGATGAACAAGCCAAAGAAAGATGTGGCTGAAATTGATGTAGGTTGTTTAAAAACTTCTTTTCATTACCTTCAAAGTCATGTTTTCCCCTTTCCCATTTCAACTCTTCTCGTATCAGTCCTTGCAAACAGATTAGACAGATATATGTCAGGGAAGAAGTAGGTAAAGCTCATTCAGACTTGGTGAAGAGAATGTATCAGAAGACCTCCAAACGTCTCTTGAACCCTGTGACTCCATGAGCCAGCAAATTCCTTACTGTGCATTTAAATGGAATGACAAAACAAATTTGACATTGATTAACTGAAATCAATGGGATTTTTAAGATCCATAGGCAATGATGTCAAAGTCAAGACCAACATCTGTGATAAGTTTTGCTGTTGTAATGACAGATCTTTGCCTTTGAAACATCCAGAAGAACTCATTGGGTAGGTTTGCAACTGCGCCAAGAATTTACAAGCTCTAAAGAGAAATAGCTCAGTGATTTTATGATTATGATTTATTTGATTTTTTAAAAATTATTTTCTTTTAAGTGTCCTCAATGGAATGGAAAAGTGGTGAGGTTGGTAGTGATGAGATCCAGCACACTGAGCTGGCTGCTTCATTTTGTCTTTCTCCTCTTTTCTATGCCTGCATCTGTCTGTTGTTTTTTGGCTTTGATTTTGATCAGTGCTTTCTTTGACTGAACCAACTTCTTATTTCCGCTTCCTTTGTCTTTTTCCTCTCTCGTCCTTCACTCCACTTTGTCAGATGATGTCCTCATGTCCTATGTTTTACCATTTCCTCATGGTAATACTTATACAGACAGCAAGATCAGTATTTTCTGGTAATTCATTGGCTTGTTCCTTACCTGATATGATCAGCAGTATTACCAGTGGGTGCCAGGCAATTACTGGATGAAAAACACTGGAAGAAATCCTGACCTGCTATCAACTAATAATCTCTTCTGAAGTTCATTGGATTGAGATTGTTTATGTCAGATGAGGATTGACACCACTTAATTCATAAAGCTCAGATTTGGCAAACCTGGATGTTCACATTCTCTGTTTATGCCCCCATTGCAATTTCATTTTCGTGTCCATTGAATAAGTCACTTGATTTCCAGCTCCCCAATTTAAATGACTAATAATAATCTTATTACTGTAACACTTCAGATTACAGCTGAAAATGACAATGACTGACTGGTTGCTTTATCACTTTGATTTGCTGTCTTAAACTATCTCTTTCAGTGTTGCCATTTTCCAGCTTCTTGCCTCGAACAGAGACAAGTGTATTTCCAAGCCAGACAGAATAGTTTATATTTGTCCAGGATAAAATTGATTCTGTGAAGAAAGTGAGGAAACAGGCTTCCAGCAGAACAAAACATATCATACAACCACACGACCCGGGTGCAGCCAATGCTGCCTTTAAAAAACTGCATGGACTTAGTGGCCTCTTGACATCTCCTCCGGGTGTACTGTTTTCTGGTGTTTACAAAATGCAGGTAACTGCACCCTGGGCAAAAAAACGGAATCAGAGAACTGTAAAACAACAGATGGTGCACTGGATAAATAAAGACAATAAAGTCTAAATAAATTACTCAAATCACATGCAATCACAGTCAAACTAAAAACCATTACCTGCAAACTCTAATAATTAAAATAAAATGGGTCTTTTTGTTCCTCTGGAACAAGTTGTGCCTTTTTAATCAACACCATTATCTCTTCCCTGCCCTTTACAGCACAGTGTAGAGGACCTGGACAACAGCACTGTAAGACACTGCTTTATACACACAACAAGAATGGGATTTCAGGGAACCAACGCTGAGTACTTAAGAAAATGTTGGCGTCTCTGGATAAGCCCACTCTCTTCTCCAAGCCCATCTGGTTCAGCCATGTCCCTCTCTGCAAGGTAAATAAAACCTCAGAAGGCATAACCAATAGTCATCTCAACAGCTTTACATACCTAAGCTGTTCTGGTCAATTGAGAACTGGTTTTCTTTCACTAAGTTCACATTTCCTTATGTTTTTCTTGTGGTTTATTGGCTTGGTATGGGCTTGGTCAAGCTCACCAGGACAAAATACTCTTCAAAGGTTAGTCAGTTTAGACCATAAGGAGCAATGGAAGTTGCTCTGATAATAGTGATGTGGATAACCCTGTAAAGGAATGGCAAACTCTTCTTTGGACTAAATAATTTATTACTGACTCAAAAAGAGAGCATTAGGGAACTGGAAGGTGGACCTTCCAAAAGGTCTGAAGAGAAAAGGACCATCATTTTACATCTCAGGAATACAACTGGTTATCAGATAAGGAACTGATGATAATGTAGCACCCTGGCATAGGGTTCACAAAGTGGGCAACTCTGAACACCCACTGAGGCAATTTCTAACCAGAACAAAAGAGTCAACCCCATGTGCCCACAGCAGCTTCTGAAAATGCAAGGACACCACATCTGTGGAGCAGGATGTGTGCAGGAAAGGCTCGCATGTGCAGAAAATAAGCGTCTGTGAAGTGATCACACGTTGGAAGAACAGAAGAACGAAAGGAGGTTTTCAGCAAATCACCGAAGAATTGCAGAACTTTAAAGGACAGTTGAACATTTGCCAGAGAGGACTCCAGTGCATTCAGAAGTTGCATCTCTGTGACAGGAACTACAATGCAGTCTTTGGAGTAGTTAGAGACTGAGACATAAATAATGGAATAAACAGAAAGGATGAAAATGAAGCTTCAGGAAAGAAGCTAAAAATCCAAATTAGTAGCTCTGGACAGACTGCCTCCTTCCATAGTACAGCACTCTTAGGGTAATCTTATTGAAGACAACAGGATGATCAGACATGAAAAACAAAAAAAGGAAATCAGAATATGGTTTTTTTGTTTAGGAGGCAAGATGTTACAATGAACTAAAGCAAATCTGAGAAGGTTGCGATCAATGAACAGTCACCAAGAGAGAAATGTATCACGTTAACAACCTTCATGAATCCTAAATTTTCTTCTTTTGGTGTATTTCCAGCATAAAATGCAATGAGAATGGTTAATAAACAGGAAACCTCAACAAGTAGTAGGGATAACTTTTGGTGCTGTTTTAGTTATTGATGTTTTTACACCACACATATGTTAATCCAGCTTTGGGGAGCCCAGCAGTTTAAGATGACTGATACAGATCTGTCGAATTAGGAGGTCTAAAGTTTCAAAGGGTGCTACGGTGACATTTCAGTGAAGTCAATCACAGTTGCTTTTCATCATTCAGATCCTACCTGCAGACCACACTCCTGCCTTTTGTGAGCTGAAGGAAGGAACAGAAGAATGGGATTTGTCTTCCATATCTTTAGACAGTCACAGTGTTGTCAGCCCCATCTGAGCTAGCTGTCTAAGCTACGCTGTCAGCAGCAAAAGGCAAATACTTATATAAATGTGATTCATGCAAGCTGTCTAAAGATCTACCTTAGGATGAGAGGATTCACACCCTATAGATGACTACAAAGGGAGTCACGAGTCATGTAGGTAACTTCTAAACAGTCAGCATTTGGTTAGATGAAGCTCACATATAATGTGCAAAAACATGAGTGTTTTTGTTTCCCAGACCTTTGGCTAAGAGGGTCTGTTTTCATGCTGCTGTTACCTTCATGTGGGAGCAAGGCTGGATTTAAGGACTGTAAGCCTTTGGAATTCACCTAAAAAGCAGTTCTCAATCTTGGGATCTGCTATCTTTCCATCAGTTCTGACTCAGCTGCTGCCCAATGATAGTCTACACACTAAACCAACCCCGTGGGGTACCAGCCATCGTCTCAGTCATGCCCAGCATTCTGCAGAATCGAGTCACAATCTGCTGGAGATAGAGGTGCTCCATCAAAAAGCTGTGATTTCAGTGAAATTTCTGGTAGAGTATGAAACTTTTCTGTCTAGTGTGTAGCTCACAGCAATGCCTCAAAGGTCCATTCAGGTTTAGTCATTTAGACTCCGTATTTTCAGAAAAATGAAGAGAAGATTCCTGTGTTCCAAATCACCATGTTCTTGTGTGATCCATACAAGATCCATACTACAGTAAGGAGAACTAGGAGTTAATTAACATTGTGCTCTGCTTCCCCACTGTTCAAAAGGGCATGTTGGCTACTGGCTATGAAAGAAAACCACTAACTCAAAGAACTTAATGAAATCCTCCAATTTGGCTAAAGGACACTCCTAGAACAGAGAGAATCACAGAATCACAATATTTTAGGGGTTGGAAGGGACATCCAAAGATCATCTAGTCCAACCCCCCTGCCAGAACAGGATCACCTAGAGTAGATCACACAGGAAAATTGCTGGTTACCTTTTCAGTCCTATGGTTTGGTGAATAGGCAGCTGCTTCACCTGAACATGTATTATGTGTTTGCCTTTTATCTTCCCAAAACCAAATGAAGGATGCTTGTTTATTTCCTTCTCTTCTTCCCAAAAGAGGAGAGGCTGAACTGTCTGCAAATGGATCCTGGTCTGAGAATAGATTGTTGTGAGAGACAACCCTTTTCAGTATAGCTACCTAAAGGGATCTTAAAAGTTCCAGTGTAAAGGGACCTTAAATGCTGCAGGGTAAGACACTGTGCAGATATAAGAAAGAGGTGGACACTCTTCTAAGATCTTACCCTGGTTTCCTCAGGACTAGTAAGTGTATACATAAGATTTAAGTGGAGGAATCACCTCCTTTTCACATTGCCCTAAATTAGTGCAAAGCTTGAATCTGCCAACATAGTTATGTGGTTAAACACACCTTAACCTGGTGCTGCCAAGCAGGACATCCAAAGAGGTGGTGGAGTCTTCACCCAAGGAGGACTTTTGCTGGCTAGACAAAGCCATGGGTTGCCTGCTAGTGTAGGTGATAGAATCATAAAACTATTTAGTTTGGAAAAGGCCTTTAAGATCATTGAATTCAACCATTAACCCAGCACTGCCAAGTCCTCCACTAAACCATGTCCCTCAGCACAACAGATACACATCTTTTAAATCCCTCCAGGGGTGGTAAATCTATCACTTCCCACTTTTAAAGAGTAAAAGAAAATTTGTGTTATTTCATTAGACAAAGGACAAGGAAAGAGTGGGCCAACAGTTGTGTGAGCAGATCACAGTGGAACCTAAGTACAGGGTTGAGCTCAGAAAAGGTGTTTTGAGAGACCATTGACATCTGTTTTAGTTCCGTCACAGTCAGGACAGCCCATCTCTGTGACTCTAATAAATCATTGTGATCCTAGATAGAAATGGCCAGCTGATATTTTATCCAAAAGACTTAGATAAAGCCATTTAAATTGTCTATTACTCTTCATTGTTCATCTGTCATTCTGATGAATTTAAAAGTAAGGTAAGGGTCTGTATTTTCCCAACCTGGTTAATGAAGCAGGAACATTTCTTTCTCGTCTAGATAGGCACACTCTTTCTCACAATGTGGAAGTACCCAACAGGGTCAGAGAACCAACTGGGTCACCCCTCTTGCCATCACACATGTGCACAACATACACCCTCATCCTGCTCTCTGAGGTTCCTTTGCCATCTGGGATTTTATGAGCTCCCAGGAACATCTTAGGACCAGAAGAAAGGCTGGTAATCTCTGGGTTTGCCTTCACAGAACAGAGGAAAGTTGGCAAATGGCCCAGACAATCTGAATAAGAAAATAAAGTGGGAATCCCTTAGGGAGAGTTGAATATTCAGATTTATTTTTTTCCATATAAAAAGTAATGAGGCAGGGGGGAACCAGCCTCTATGAACTGTTTGGTCAGTTCTCAGTCTCCCCCATCTCCCTAATTAGGAATTATTTGTCTGAAAGGTTTTACTATTTTTCTTTTCCTTGTAAAGGAACAATTCCTGCTTTTAGCAGGTAGATTTCCATGTTTTAAATAAAGATAGGCTTTCTAGGGGGAGATTCTCGGAGCGTCTTCTATGTTGGAAAGGTCTTGTGCTTGTTCAGAGTCAGACCACGAAAGTTTCAATCTTCCCACCAGAGCAGTGTGTCCTGTGGGATGCTCCATCTCCTGGAGTAGTCATCTGCTCCCTTCCCTGCCGTTTGGAGGCTTTTAGTTTGCCACAGTGCGAGACTGGAGGGGAAGAAGCAAACTTGATTTATTTTTTTATCTTTTGTAAGATGATGTGTCCTGTCTCACTGGACTGCTGATAAATCCTGGGCCACAAGAGAGTGTGTGACAATCATTTACCAGAAGTCTGAATAGTTTGGAGTACCTAAAGTTTAATTAAGCAGTTGCTGCTTTTAATATGAATACCTGCCTCATAGCATCAGTGTGATGACTGAGATCAGAAGCCAGCAAGAGGCATAAACACTCATGAAAATGAAACTCACTTCCCCTTTATCACTGAGCAACCATCCAATTTTGCTCCAGGAATTGCAATTTTGGTTTTTTTTTTTACCTTCTTTCTGCTTGCTAGGGATAAAGAGCATATACAGGGTCTTAGTTCACTGGCTTGAAACTGTGAAATGTAAAGGATTTTTCTGTGTAGAAATGTTTCTTGTGAATGCCCAGCTAAAAATACTCCTCAATAAATCCCTTTTGATCTGTTTTGATCTGCTGGACTCGACACTTGCAATCTGACTCATCAGATGCGCTTTTTGCTGGCTGACAAGTGCATTGATATGATATTAATCCTCCTCTTCCTCCCTTCCTTTCCTCATGGGATACAAGGAAAACCTACAACATTACTTGCCAGAGAAGTGGCTATGAAAGGGAGATGCTGAGTCCTTCCATGAAATTCCACAGTTTTTACTCAAGAGGCTTTCTGCCTGTGATGCATTACGTCTCAAAACAGAAGGTACCCAAAGTGGATGCTGAGGCTTCAGACCTTCATCCCAGACATAAAATGGCTCCCGTATGTTGGAAGTAGCAGCTCAGCTTAGGTCTTGAAAGAGTCATGGTCAAATAAGAGAGAAACAAGGCGGAAAATCTCTAAATCTCTGGGTCTTGAGCAAAGACCAGTAGACTTGGTCTGACCTATTAATATACACAATAAAAATACACAACGTTCACAGCATTTCCTCCCATGTCTGTGCCACTACCTCAAGGGAAAGAGCAATGTCACTCCACCTCGTTAAGGTCTTCACATTAGCAGTGTATTGTTTACAGCGAGCGAGATGCAAGCAGGAGCCTTGCAGCTGACTGCCATTCCCTTTCCATTCACGAGCCACAGAAGTGCCCATGAAGACATCACTGCAAAGTCAGTTTTGATAATACATAATTCAGTGCCTTCAATTTGGCCCTCAAGGCAACTGTGGTATTTTATATAATGGCTTTGCTCACGAGGGGGAAATTAATTGCATCTTCCTAGCTGGTTGCTCAGAGCTACAACTTCGTGTGCACAAGGCAGACTCCCCCTTAGGAGCCCTGATTTTTGTCAGAACAATCTGAAATTGTGTCCATGTCATTTATTATTACAACAACAACAAGAAGAGAGCAGCCTATATAAAATACAAATGTAGGTCCATTTAAAACCGATACGCTTTATTGCTGCTCTGAACAGCATGTTTTAATGAAAGTGAAGAAAGAATAGATGTCTGTGGTATTTGCCTGGTGTAATTTTGGGACACTTAGCTATAGATAGGGAAAGCTCTGAGGAAGACAATTGTGGACATATTGCAAATGGGCATCCTCTTACTTATTCATTCACACTTTTCATTTGGCCCTTGGGGCTTGTAGGGGAATTAAAATGGCAAAAGCAGAACAGGATGACTTAAATAACCCCTGCTGTCCAAGCTGCCATGTATCAATAAAGCCACTCACCTAGCAAAGGAGTGTTCATAATAAATATTCACTGCTGTCCACACAAAGAAACATCATCCTACCAGGCCAGAAAGTTCAGTGAGGTGAACATCCATCAGAGTCTAGGGAATTTCAAGTCTAATAGACAAAAGCAGAAAGTTTCTTTAAGTATGATTATGTATTTATTGTATCATCATCTCACATTAGAGCCCTCATTACAGTTAGGCTCCCTATGTGCCTGATGCTGTACAAGCTCAGAAAGAGTAAAAATTGTCCTGTGACGAAGCTGCTGCAGCTGCTGGTTTCTTCTTTCCAGAGGTTTTTAGGAGGTGCTGAGCTGCCAGAAAATGGCCTCATGAAGCTAACAGCACAGGGCCTGCAGTCCCCTCGGGAAGCACTCTGCTGTGTGTCCCTAACAGTCAGCTCTCCTCCCAGAGCTACCATAGGTGCTTTTTCTTCCCCTCCCCACTGCAAATAAAATAGCTCTTTCAAGAAAAGAGAGTTAGCTTTTCAATGAAAAATCAGTGAATCAGAGCAGCCTTTTTCATGATGTTTCCCTGGGTTTTTTCATCAGCTTTTCCCCAGGAGTATCACTAAAAACATGAACCCATTTTGTTTTGTTTAACACAAGCTAGTATTCTTTTGTAAGACAATATGATTTCTCAGGTGACAGGGAATCAGACTTCCATGAGGAGAGGAAATTATGGAGCCTGATTTCCCGTGTCCTATGTCCCTATTCCTCTTCATCACATTAAACCCAACTCCCCACCTCTATTCTCCATGACATGAGTGCCTCCAGTCTGTGCTGTATCCCCTAGTCCCCACTCTACCACACCACTCCTCCCTGCTCTCCTATTGCCTTCATTATCTCCAACCTATTTTTGCCCTACAATTCATTCCCGAGAGGTGATTTCAGACAAGCAAAACTATCAGCACAGCAGTAGTCCACAGCTACAGCCCTTACTTGGGTGCTTTTTACTCTGCCGACTGTGGTAGTAAAAAAATAATGTAGGGATTTAAATAACCCCGTTATCAAATGCATTTGGAAATGGCTGGTAGGAGAGGTATTGGCAACGCTGGATGAACAGTAGGAGGAAGGATGTACAACATGATCACTGAAGTCTCTAGCAACTGCTAGAAATAACAGGGAACCACTTCAGAAATGGACTTCACTTTTTCTTGTTAGGAGATCTACTTCAATTTTCATTTTTTCAGATTTTGTTACCAGTCCTGCTTCTGCCTTCATCTCCCATGAGGTTCACAGAGGTGAAGCGGTGTCAGAGCGTCTCTGTGCGTTTCATTCAAAATCAACAAGAGCTGCCTGAAAACCAGCAAACTTATTTCATTTTACCCACCAATAACAAAAGAAAATGTCTTACTTTTGTAGGCGGATTGACAAAATGCAGGTTGGAAAGCATAGCATTCCCTCTCCGATCCATTCCTATTTATACGTTACATACTGCTGCACTTGATGCTCAGAAAAGGGACATAAATCCCTGTTTCTGCCAAGACACTGGCTTTGGGCAGGTCTACCAAGCACTGATTCAACAAGAGCGATGGATTTGAGCAAGGCAGGTGAATATGACCTTGCTCTCTATCCCTTCACTGAAGACCTTTCCAATAAATGGAATTGCAAACTGCACAAATGTAGAAAGGGATGACAAAATGCAGTGATGGCATTACTGCCAGTTACCAAATCATGTCACGTCAGTCCTTCCAACAAGGAATATCAGACTCAAATGTGGGATCTCCTCTGAACACCAGAACTTCAGTGCTCTGTTGTGAAACAGTCTCTGTGGCCATCTGAGGTTTGGATAAACCTCATAAAAGTTGAACGAGGATAACAAAATGTTGCAACAACAAAAAAAAGTTTGTATTGCCTGCCTCTTTTGCCAGATGAGAGGTTCTCCCGCTGGCACAACATGCATCTGCTCAGAGCAACTGCAGCTCCATCACATGGAGTGGAGTCTTTCTTTCTGGAACATCTTAATGAAGTCTTCCATGGAGTCTTTCTTTCTGGCACACACACACGCATGGACACACACACACACACAAACACACACTGCTCTACCACTAAACATGTCCTGTCAAAACCCAGGAGTTTCGTACCCCCAACTCCCTTCTTGCACTGAAGGCAGCTAGCTTGGATTTCTCCTGCAGTCCCTTAATGTGCTGGCTCATTGTTTTGGATTTAAGGATGCCATAGGCTGGAAGGGAAAAATGTCTGTATGGATCAATCCCAATAGTCACCTCTGCTCTGATGCTGGCCAGGAGCTGGTACCTTGGAAAAGAATGTGAGGCACAAGAAATGTAACTGGAAACACCCACAAAATATTATTATTCCCTGGTGTAGTGATCCATCTTCTGGAAACCAACAGTTTAGGGATGCCTTGAGCTTAGAGAAACATCTAGGCCAATGTTACGATTATTCATATAATTGTATAATCATATAATAATTTGGGTTGAAAAAGAGCTTTAAGATCATTGAGTCCAACTGTAAAGCTAACACTGCTAAGTCCACCACTAACCATGTCCCTCAGCACATCTAGATGTCTTTTAAATACCTCCAGAGTTGGTGACTCCAGCACTTCCCTGGACAGCCTATTCTAGGGCTTGGCAACCCTTTCTGGGAAGAAATTTTTCCTAATATCAAATCAATACCTTCCCTGGTGCAACTCGAGACCATTTCTTGTTCTATCACCTGTTGCTTGGGAGAACCATCACCTGGCTCCAACCTCCTTTCAGGTAGTTGTAGAGAGCAAAAAAGGTCTCCCCAGAGCCCCCTTTTCCCCACACTAAACAATCCCAGTTCCCTCAGCTGCTTCTCATAGGACTTGTTCTCTAAAGTCTATCCTCCAGAAAAGTGACTGATATCATTTTGACAGTTGTTCCCCTTTGTGTGCAGCGCTATACAAACACCTTTAACCAAACACAACATGTGGGTGAAGAGAAGGATAAACAGTGACGCGTCCAGATGTGGACAGTGCTGCACATAATATCAGAGCAGCTAATCTCAGGAAATATCACAAAGCCCACACGGCCAGGATTTAGAAAGAAAAGGATGAAGGATGAGAAGGACAATGCCCAATAGAAGACCGAGCGTTTCTGCTTGTGTGTGAACAACTCCATTCTCATCTGAATGAACTCATGTCTCAGAATATTCCCATGTTCTTGATCTTGACCAACCAGTCCTCATGGCCCTAAAGTTCCTTGGTTAACACCGAAGGCAGGGTTTGAATGGACCCTTACCCAAGCCTAGCTTTGCTGGAGCCTGGTCCAATCTTTTTTCAGCACTCAATGTGATTGCTAAATCTCAGAGATTTTGCACCAAGTACATGACCTCAGTGCTTCCTTGTTCCTAAAGCTTTGAAGTGTCTGCAAATCCTATCTCATATCCTTTGCCTTTCTCAACTCTGAGATGCTGTGTTGAACATCTCAGATGTGTAAGACAGTATCTCTTTGTGACATGTGAAAGACTGGTGCCAGTTCAAGAAAGATAGGGAACTACTGGAGAGAGTCCAGCGCAGAGCCACTAGGATGATGAAGGGAGTGGAGCATCTCCCTTATGAGGAGAGGCTGAGAGAGCTGGGCCTTTTTAGCTTGGAGAAAATGAGACTGAGGGATGACCTATTAATGTCTATAAATACGTAAAGGGCAAGTTTTGGGAGGATGGAGCCAGGCTCTTCTCAGTGACATCCAGTGATAGGACAAGGGGTAATGGGTACAAGCTGGAGCATAGAAGGTTTTGGGTAAACATAAGGAAAAACTTCTTCAGGGTGAGGGTCACAGAACATTGGAACAGGCTGCCCAAAAAGGTTGTAGAGTCTCCTTCTCTGGAGACATTCTAAACCTGCCTGGACTTGTTCCTGTGTGACCTGATCTAAGTGATGCTGCTCTAGCAGGGGGGTTGGACTAGGTGATCTTTCGAGGTCCCTTTCAACCCCTAACGTTCTGTGATTCTGTGGTACCACATCCACCAGACATGAGAGGTCTTCTATTTTAGAGGTAATTCCGTGGGACAAAGCATGTCTGACTCGGAACATGCATCTCCTTTTGCAGATGAAAAAAGGATGGAAGAGACTGCCTAGAGAGTGTGTATGAGAAAAGAAGAAAGCTTGATTCCCTACCAAATTCAGCAGTGGAACTGCCTTCATGAAACATTCATGCCCACTTTGAATATTATATAAGAACTTTTAGCGAATGATTCATGCCATGTGTCATTTACTCACCAAATGCACAGATTGTTTATAAATATGTTACAGTCTATCTTTGGAAATATAAACGACTGTAATTAAAGACTCCTGGTTTTAAGCCTGGTGAAGTCAGTTAACTGTGGCATAACGGTTACTGAACGCTGTTTTAAAATACCATCTGAAAGGTCTTTACATATTCATGGGACTGTTGCTTATACTTTGCTGTTGAGGACTGCAATTTGTTTTTCAAGCTACGATGTTAGAGAAGGGCTGTAGATAAAGGGTACAGCTTAAAATGTACTCTAGCTGGAAATCTGATCAATTTCTGTTCATTACAGTGCACCAAATCCACTGTTGGTGTAAATCTGCTTACTTAACTCGATATATGAAAGAATTCATCCTTACCTTCCTGTTCCCATTTGGCTTTTGGTATTTGGTACTGTGACATACTATGTAACAGCTGCATGATCCTACCCCAGGGAAAGCCATGTCTTTGAGGTGGACAAACCAGTGATGCAAGTGTGCAGTGTACCAGGAGAGCCTGGTGCACCCAGTCCAAGTCGTTTTTTGTGCTCTCAGGCATACTGAGAAGAGATCAATCACTATGAACCGGACTCCTTTTGAAGTAGTTCCTGTAATTTTTCCAAGGTTTAGACACACAATATTGTCATTTCTGTCACAAACAGCAAAAAAAAGAAGTCTTCCAGGGTTAAGCCTATCTTTTTTTTTTTCCCTTGGAAAGTATCAACAACAGGAAGTTTAGATAAACAACATTCTCCAGCCATGAGTAGAATACATCCCCTCCCTCTTCCATTCTGCATGTGCAGCTGGACGCATTCATGCTTTCCACAAGACCTCCTGATGCATTGTAAAACACATCTCTGCTTTCAGACACGGGAGGAGATCTGCATGAACTAGCTCCATTTTGATCCCTTGGACTCATCTCCCATGTTACACTGAAAAGAGGGAGTTTGACAAGCAACCATATCTTGCAGAAAACTGGTTCCCTACACTTAGCAGCCATTCAAAAAGAAGAGGTGGGTTTGAGCAGGAATACAGAAGGTTAGGAAACTAGGGTCTAAATATACATGAAAAATATTCTCTCAGGATGTTGCTGATATAAGAAATCTGCTACATATATTCCAAAAGGTCTGAAAGACATTAGCAATCAAAGTATGAGGCTGCACAATGATTTTCTTATTTGCTCCTTATTTCTCACGTACCTGCTTCTTCCCTTGTCACATAGAGCTAACATTTCCCTTTGAAGAACAAGAGCAGCAAGAATGTAGGGAGACTACATTTTTGCTTCATTGCAGAGAATCTGTTCTTCTGCCAAAGACGCAATTGTCCATCCCCAATGCTCACACAGATACAAGATGAAGTGTGCAGCTGAGGTGACACTGAACATGATGTGGCACCTCTGAAAAGGCGTCTTGGGGCAGACTGTGTCTAAAACAATGTCCAGGAATGGAATAAGTTTTGTTGCTCATAACTGAAGGGCATGGTTGTTTAAGGGATGACTAGGACATCAAAAGGCAGGACTGAACTATTGAGAAGAGGAGCCACAATTCCCACCAAAGCTTTTCTTGAAAGAACTCTCTTTGTATTTGTAAATATTGAGACATTTTTCCACTAATCAGGTTGCTCTAAACATATCTTCCCTGATTCATCAGTGGAGCTGTCTGTCAAGGGAGTCAAAATTCATAGAAAGACCTGTTAATCTTAGTGCCAGAATGGAGGAGTTTTGCTTTGGACTCCTATGCTGGTCATTAGAGGCATCACTGTAGTTTAATTCTACCAAGTCTGGTTGTTTATGCCATCTGGGGCACAGTAGAACCCTCCTCACCTTCCAGCTCCACTCTCCAGGAAAGGGTTGAGTTTTTCTGGTATAATGAAAAGTGTCAGGTTCATCTATTTTACTTAATATTTTCCATTTCTTGAGTGTCTATATCTGGGATGAAGGGTCTGCTTTGGCAGTATTTCCTGCCTAGCTAGAAGTAACCTACAAAACCAGAAGTTCAGCCTCCTTAAACTGACAGATGACTTCTGTGGAGTAAGCAGAAAAGTAAAACTGCATACCGAAGTCAAATTCTAAGTCTTGATCCTTTCACAGCTCTGATCATGTTTCCAGGTTAATGTCATAGCAGCTCCTAAAGTTTTCAAACTTCATCAGCAGAGCCTTAATGTTAAAGACATGGAAAAATACTTTTCTTGAACTTCTGTTTTCAGTTGCACCTAAATTTGTGAGAGCTGGGATTCACAGAATCATAGAATGGGTTGGGTTGGAAGGAACCTGAAAGATTATCCAGGTATCTCCTGTGTTATTATGAAGAGTCCAAACAAAATTGCTCAGGTTTTCTTCAGCAGAATGAAAAGAGAAATAATTGTTATTTTTATTTTTTTCCAAGTGGCTTTGTTTGGAAAAAGGAAACAAAAGGTGATAGAGGGAGAGTCACAGAGCACTTGTCTTAACAGCTGGCTTCAAACTTTGGACGAAATCTTCAATGCACCAGCCCTGGACCACACCCAGCTTCCTGAAGGACACACCGGCAGTACCACAGTGAAAAGAGTCGTCTTCTCCCTCCCTTGTTCCAGTCCCATCTCTTCCCCTGGATACTACTCAGCATTTCATGACACTTCACATTGATCAGAATCTGGTAATGTTGTTATTGCTTCATTTTGAAGATGAAGTAACTACAAAGCAGAAAGGCTGTGCAAGACCTTTTCAATAATAACCTCAAACTTCTATTTGTCTTGCAAAATGACAAATCTACTTGTTTGGCTCCAGTATCAGTCAAACAGGCAACTTCACTATGAACAATGACACTGCAAACCCTGGGGAAAGAAAGTGATGCCCAGTAATCTACTCAGCTTTCTGCTTTGGTCATTAGGTCCTGGTCCTTCTCCATAGCCAAGACCACCTCTGGATGTCTGATTCCCACTTTTCTCCAGCTTTGTGGCATGGTGGAGCTTTCCAAAGAGCTTTGAGGTAAGCAGTAACTGTGCATATCCCTTAAAAGCATGAACAGAGATAAGAGTGCTGCTCAACACTTCTCATGTCTTGGACCCAGTAGCAGAGCTGTGTGAGCACTAAAATCTATTTCAAGACCCAATGACCCAAATAAGGAGTGGTTATAGCTGCATGTAGAAGATATTACATTGGGCTTGGGTTTTGTTTAGTTTTCCAAAAAGAAGTTTTCCAAAAAGGAGAGAGAATCGTAGGGAACACTAATTAAAAGTGTAGTTTTGAAGCACCATGCTTGAGGCACACATGTTTAACAGTAAAACCATGCAAATGACAGAATTGTGCTTGCCCATGTCTGACCTCATACAGAAAAGATAAGCCTGGAGAGGAACTATCGAGATTTAGGCCAAGGCAAATGGGACTGTAAATAAACCCATAGAATCAGAGAGAGAGGACAAGTACTGCAAGACCTGTCTGGTGGGCAGGGAGACACAGTTCAGCTTTTTGCCCTGAGCCCAAGCTGCAGCATTGGATGAGGAGTTTGCAAAAGGAATTTAAGCAGGTCAGTAATACTTTCTGGCTTCCTCCGTGCCACAAGCCCAGCTACACTGGTAGGCACATCCAGGGGTGGAAATCCCTCAGCAGAACTTCTCCGCATCCCATTGCTTCAGTCACGGGACATCTTTCCTGTGCTGGCCATCCCCTCTGGGCATCTGAGGCCAAGGATGTGAGAATGATGGCAATCAGTCGAAGAGGAGAGATTTCAATTTAATTTCATTTCAACCTCTCACCCGAGCTGTTAACATTTGGGAAAGGCTTTTAATAAAATGGGACAAATGGTGATCTCATTTGCCATAACTAACACTATCTTTACAGATGCACCATCTGATTCCAGGCACAGAAGAACAGAGGATTATTGGATTAATTCTAAATCTCATAATTGATTCATTCTGGGTTTAGCCTGCTTGTAAAGCAAGATAAGATCTTAATATTGTGCATTCAGCACAATAACCACTTGCCTTTCAAAGCAGCCTCTAATTTCTGTGAGTGATTAGCTCATACCACAGCCCCAGTTTGGCACAGTCCCAAACTATGGGGAAATTTGGATCAACATCCAGACTTTACAGCTGGCTCTTATCTAAAGGGGGGGGCCTGGCTATTTTCATGGCCATTTACCATTAAGGAGATATTAAGCTGGACACAAGTCGGAGTTATGAGTTTGATCATACACAAAAATGGAGAGAATATCCTAATAGAGTTTACAACTGCATAGCTGATTTTTTCCAGGGAAAGGGGAAAAATAGTGCAGCTGTAGATGTGATAGGGATCAAAAATACCCATATTTCATACTAATGCCAGGCCTGAAGGTAAACTGTGGGGACAGACACCGCGACACATTGATTGCTGTCAAGGTTAGGACCTGGACACAGTTAATGGTTATCAAGGTATCACTGATGATGTGGAAAACATTTCCGTCTGTTTAGAGAAGATCCTGTCATTGTGGAGTCAGGACATGGCCTCAGGGAGTGCTGCTGTGAAGTGACTCCTGTCTCACCCATGCCACATCTACTATTCACCTGAGACCCTCTCATCTAACCAACTCGACACATCTCAGGGGAAGGACGAGCAAGATCAGTTGTCAAAATGCATTCCCGTAAGACATTTCAATAGGTCTGTCATCTATAGCATCTTATCTCTGCCTGTAGCCCCTTGTCCTTCCATGTTGCCATTAAGATTTAAACCTTTTTGAGAAAGGGAATACATATGTCAGTCTATTTTTACAACACCGACTGCAATAGGTATAGGCACTATGCATTATTACATATATATACGCTATTACATATATACACATATACACTCACTCGAAGTCTTTCTTAGAGCTAAATCTTCCAGCCACATGCTTCAGCCTCAACAAATGGAGAAGACTGAACTTCTCTCAAGGCTAAAATCCAGGTAAGAGGTGCAGAAGGCAACAGTGTATGTGAGCAGCGAGATACATTTGGGCTCTGATCCTATCAGACAGTAAAGTTTCAAGTTGCCCATACAGATGGGCTTGATGTCATTTGCAATGCCATGCACCTTGTGCATGACATGGCATATCCTGGATCCTCCAGTTAATAGAAAGACAGAGGAACCAACACAACTTTTTGCCTGAACCATCAGTAACTTCCCTGTTGGGAAGGGAAGTCAAGACCTTTTGAAGACAGTGCTGGTGGGAGGGAGGGAGGGAGGGAGTGGGTATGTGAAATAATCAAGGAGGGTAAAAGCTCTAAACTTACTGGTTCATCCAGAGTCACTGCAGGTTGTCATATACTTTGCCTCGCTCATGTTGTCCTCTCAATTTTGATGTCTGAAAATGTGATCTCAATTTCATCCTAAACTTCTGCAGCAGATCTTTGCTTGATTGCTGTTGATGTGGGAGGACATACAAGTACCTGGAAGGGGGCTCTGCAGTAACAAGAGCCAGCATCTGCAATGGGAAATCTCAATTCCAATGGGAAAAAAAAAAATAAGATGAGGGTGACAACAATGCAGTTGTCATGTCTGCTGCCTGCTACCAGGCCCACAACACCTCCGTTGGCTCTGCTGTGCCTCTCCACAGCTGGGGTGATGATATCTACAAGAGATGCAGGGACTGCAATAAGCTGTTCTTCCCTTCCCAATACCCCACCAGCAGCTTCCTCCTGTTCCCCAGCAAGCTACACGTCCATGTGTTTGCGTGGAAGGATCTCTGGGATCTGAGATGAGCAAACATATGGAAGAAGACTGTGAAGGGTGTGGAAAGTCTAAATTTGGGAGAGGGAGAAAAGGAGTATAACCAAATCTCCAACATGGCCTGTGCTGTCATTTCTCTCACTAGGAAATGGTCACAGATCTTAGAGAGATCAGATCATGTAGGTCCTGAGGAACAGAATACAAAAGAAAGAAAATAAGGGTCTTCCCTTTATCCACTGCTCCTAAAACCTCATTGTCAACAGGATCATGATACCCAATAGCATCCAGAGAGTCTTCTGTTGTTTCTTATTCTTGGGAAATGGTATCTTTCATCAAGCTCAGCTGAGTTACATACGCCCCTGTGAAGAAACCAACATCACTGAGGCTTCACGAGTTAAGATCACGCCAAAATGTCTGCTGGGGAATAAAGAGCACTATGTCAAAACTTCCTGCACTGCACGGCTATGTCATCACCATTCCTTTATCTCCTCTTCATCTTTGCCTACATCCCTCTGAGCTGAATTACATTTGCTCAGCTGACATTGGCACCAACCTTGCCAACCCTTGTTTTAATAAAATCACTCTGCTCCCCGCTCCCCTTCCTCAAATAGATTACACCAGTATTTCAATTATACTGCTGGTAATTAGAAGTGTTAGTGAATGAATAGCAGCTTCATTTAAATAGAGGCCAGAGGAATATCTTCTCCCCCAGACACATCCCTAACCATTTCAATCACTCCTTGAAATGCTGCTTGAGGCTAACAAGTAGACCATCAGTTGCTATGAGATGGCCTTTGAAAAGATGCAGCATACCTAGCATGGGTAGGGACTGGGTGACTGGAGATGTCATTTCCCACCTACTCTTCTGCCCACATGAAAGGCAGAATAGCAGTGACTGCATAGGGATCAAACATTTCCAGACTCAACCTTTACACCCCCAAAAATAACACCCAAATTCAAGCAATGAACCTTTTCAGGTGTTCATAGTGGTTTCTACTTCATTTCTGAGTCCAGGATTCATAAGCAGTAGTTAGGAAGGACTTGGAAGCTGGAGAAGAGTCTTGGACATAAAAGAAAATATTAATAAGCGTTACAGGACAGACACAGAATCCTTGTGTCTCTCTCAGTCAGTCTGATTGCCAGCTGTAACAACCCTATCAAACCAGAGCACTTCAGTGGGTAGTTCCCCATGGGCCAGGCAGCTACCTGCCGGGACACTTCACTTTGCCGGGTGAAAGGTTTTAAAGGTACTCCTTTGTCCTGCTAGGAACCATATGTACCTGAAACAGAGGAAACTGTTGGCTTCCTCAGAATTTCACTCAAAAACATATATCTGATGAGATCTTCTAAAAACCAGATTTTTGACTTCGTTTTCAATCTAACATTTCCCTAAAGAAAGAATAATTTTTGAGTACCTGTACTATAAAATTCAAAACGAATGTAGTTGAAGTGAGAGATTTCTGTGTTCTTAAAATGAATTCTTATAATTTGACTTTAATATGACTTCAGTTGCAATTTGCTGTAGGAAACTTTTGTACTGTACAGGTTGGCTCCAAATCGCATAGATCTTTTTCACTGCTGAGAGTTCAACGCAAAGTTTAATTGGCACCTGCAGTGCTGGTGTCCTGGACCAGGAGAACCTGATTCTTCTTGACCATGTCCCTTGTGTTGTTCTTTGCACTTATTCAGCATGGCAATGCATTTTCAGTGCTGGTAAGAGCAATGGGCTGTGGTGTGTCTTCCCTTTGTATCTGCAACTGCTCTGAGAGAGGAAGGACCTTGATACATAGGAATAAAGGAGGAATCAGCCTGATTTTTACAGAGGTATAGATGTTGATCTCTAAGAACATAAAAATATTTTTCAGACTGTCTTAGATTAAATTCCTGGTCTCCATGAAGCTGTAGGAGCATTGTCAGGAACTGCAGAGCAGTTAAAGATGCCAAGCAGAGAGCTTCAATCTAAGAAACTCTCTTATGAGGTTTGACACAACTGTGTAGACATAATATGACAGTGCTTCATTAGGAGAAGATGAATCATTTGAACTTTTAAAGTGATGTTCTTGGAAACAGATTCATCTCAGCCAGCATCCACCCAGAATGGATCCATTAAAGACTCTGCCTTCAAACGGCATGACTTTAAGTGTTTGTCCAGCCCCAGATAACTCATTAATACATCTGCAAAGTTTTGTTTCTATTGTCCTTTGATCAGGACAATTTTTATGAGTGTTTCTCCATGGAGTCTGAATATAAGCCAAGTATCAAACACTAAGCATGTGTGACTACAATGTGTCTTGCCATTCAGATGATGCTCCTTCAGACAGAAAGGCGAGGGCAAAGATAGGGAATGTATCCCAGATGACAAATATTGGCAGAAACCTTACAACGTGGACAAAGAGAATTGTCTTTTTGTTTTCTACCCATGCAGTGATTATAAAGGCCATGGGTACGACACTAAGCCTTGATCTTACAAAAACTTCTGAACATGAGTAATTGAATACACAAATGCATTCTAATTAAGTACAGGTTGTCCTGTGATTACCTACAGCTCTCAGCTGACATCAGTCTCTCATGCTGACTGTTTAGGTGCACATTTTGGCTTACATAGCTCACCATCTACACAGACAAGAGGCACACGCAGACTGGGAACAAGAAACACAATGCTGCATCAGATCATACAAAAATATCAGTGTTCAAGCTATGAGAATTCTCACACGTATGGACTTGCTGGGAAGAGTTATTTCCAGGAGGACACATGCGCTAGCAAAAAATAAGATCTCTGCTATACAGACTCCATCTGCCATGTAGCATGGAACACACACATCATTGTGTCCATCTGACCCCATGACTGGATATGCTTCAAAGTCACAATATGGAAGACTGGTGTCTGGGCAGGCTGGGGATATATTTTGTCTTCATTGACCTCTGTGCACACAGCCCTGAGGTGAGAATTTGGTGGTTTAAGGAATATGTAGGCACAGAAACTCTCAGATCCTTTGTAAAACCCTCCTAGCATTTAAAGCCTGAATTAAGCATAAAATCATCCTTGTTTGCAGAAAGAAGCCAGGCTTCTGAGCTCTTTCTCAGTGGGCAGGCATTAAGTGTATGTATGTGTGGGGAGGAATGATTCAAAAGGTCCCAGCTGCAAAATGAGTCACCAGCAAGGCTTGGTTTCTCTCCTAATTTCAACATAAATTTGCATTAGCAGAGACAAAGATCAGTGTTTTAAGGGCAAATGAGTTAATTTGCAGGTTGATCCAATCTCCCCCAGTGCAGTGAGGATGCTTTATTGCTACCACTGATGATGTAGTTGGGTAGGAGGAAGGTGAATCCAAGGATTATTATGATACTTTGGCATTACTACGGCCATTTTCAAATCCCTGCTTGACTACAGATGAGTTGTGAGTCCTGGGAAATTCACTTAATCTCACATCCTCAGAGGTATTCATCATCCAGCTCCTGCAGAAGACAACAGGGACTGTGTGTGGGGATGCATCTGTCTCTTCATTAAAGACTTGGATGTCTTTGTTGAGTGGAGTTTCAGACTTTGGAAGACACCTTTTAAAATGAATGACCAACTTTTGTGTGAATTGCAGAGCTTAGGTGCAAGAAATAAAGAACAATGTGGCCAAGCCTTAGCAGAAACAGCACTTTGAGAGTCTTAAAATGAAACGTTTTGATAGTTTTTCATTGATCGTTTTGACTCATGTGAGATATCTCCACAAAACTTTTCCATTCGTCAGTTACCAAAGCTGCCAAAAAAAAATCTGAATCATGAAAAACCCATGTAAGGGAAAGCATATTTTTCTGCATTTTACATATCTTCATATGAACAGTTGTTGATATTTCTTCTACTGAACATACCTCAACAGAGAGAGGAAAACAAAAGGTTGATTTCATATGAGGAGGAAACTTCAAGAGTTTTATGACTGCAATCAGCTTCATTCTGTTCATGCTTTTATTTAGCCAAGTCTGAAGGCAGAATTGATGTGCAAGATAAAAGACAGAATTATGGGGAGTGTTTTTTACCTCTGCGTTTAATGATGTACTATTGGAGTCAGTAGCTCCTGCCTAGCTGGTGTTTAGTGAAAAGGATTTAGGATATTGATCCAGTTTTCAGCGCACAAATGTCATTACCTCTGAATTACAGCATCACAGCTGGTCTAGCTGCAAGTGGCCCAATATCAAGAGTTGGTGGTAAGTGACTGTGGAAACTGATTTGTCAACGACACAGCTGGGTTAGAGGAATACTGAGGTGTGTCCATCTTCAGTGAGGATCTCAATAAGGTGAGCAGAGTGACTTGAAAGACCTGAAGAACATCATCCAAGCACAGTTACGGACTCATATACAAATCAGACTTTGCAGACAGAGAGAATAGCATTTGTCTGACTAGTGCAGCGTTCCCTCATCTGTGGGAAACTTCAAATCCTAAACTCAAGCCCATTTCATAAATGCATTCTATGGTAATAATAAGATTTCTCACCTCACAGATACCATCATCCGTTAATCCTTACACTTGTAAATATTAGCTCTTTTCTTCCAATTGAATGTAAGCTTTATAAGGAAGAAAAGCAAATGCATATCCACATGGCACCCAGCGAGAACCATGGCATGAATTATTAAAAGCCAATATTCAAAACCTCTCCTTTCTGGAAGCAAAATGTTGCTAAGATGGATATTCCTCATAAGGCCATTTTGAAGTGAAAGAGCTACTTACACCCATTTTGGCACTTTTCTGTCTGCCTGTTTATTATCCATTTGTTTACTACTCTTTCAGCTTTTTGAACTCAAGGTTAAATTCTAACCTTACTAGAGATAATAGTGTTTAGCCAACAGCATCAATAGGATTAGAATGGCATCCTTAGTGATTTTCCTGAGAGTTTACGGAGCTTCCCAGTGCACAGCACTTAGTAATAGCTCAGAGGATTCGTAGATTCTGGGAATTAGCATTCCAAATTGTAAGCAGTAGGATGGACAAGCTGTTTCATTCACCTTCACTTTTCGGATAAATTCTGGTAGGTGTCTAGAGGTGTCTCTTGGTGACTTTGCAGACCAGTCACAAAGAACATAGGGTTCCAGTGTAAGCTACATGAGAAATCTTTCTTTGCCATGTCACTCAGGCCAGGATGAGGAGAAAGGGATAGGTGCATTTTAGATGGTTGCAGCGATCCAGGTGTATGCTGCCTGCTGTTGACTCTGCAACCTGAAAATGCCAGGGAATGTTTGACTTCTTTGGTTGACTTCTAACCCAAGAAAGAATAATGAATAGGGATTTAATTGT
Source organism: Actenoides lindsayi (assembly GCA_025331215.1). Lineage (NCBI taxonomy): Eukaryota > Metazoa > Chordata > Aves > Coraciiformes > Alcedinidae > Actenoides > Actenoides lindsayi. The sequence goes on along the minus strand of WTSP01004591.1, from coordinate 79,342 downwards.
AAGGCCATTAAAACAAATGTAATAGTCCACCTTCACTTTTTGGACTTTAGATAAACTTCAGTTATCTTCCATCTGCACACATCTGATGAATCTTCCTCTAGTCCAGGGCTACTGCCTTAGCAGTCATGATAATGTTTAGTAGACAGTTGGACTTGAAGATCTTTAAGGTCATTTCCGACCTTAATAATGATTCTATATTCCCATGCAGAGTGTACATGCAAAAAATTGCACAGCTGAGTCAGCAATGAACTGGAGTCCTTTTATTTTTGCCTTGAGTTGACTCATGAGAAGTATCATGAGGAGATACGTCATACCTGTGTCTATGTGCACCTGTATATCTGTCTATGACTGAAGACCAAACTGCTTTCTTCTGCATTGAAAGTGTTATTTGTCAGGAAAATTCAAGTGAGAAGGTCTGGCAGCTACACATGCAGGTGCTCCTTGGAGATGGAATGAATGAAGATGAGTCATTGACTGTCTGGCTTGTAGAAAGCAAACACACACCACTTCATCCTTTGGATTGGTGACAAAATGGCACCTTAGCTGAGCCAAGAATGACACATTAGTATTCCAAGTGGCAAAAAACTGCTGTTGGTCATACTGCAAGGTCTTGGTATCTACAAAAAATGCCCATGTACACTCATGCATGCACATATTCTGAGAACAGATCTTACCCAAAGTTGTTGGGAATAACTCCAACAAAGTTTACAGTCAGGGTCTTTATTTCATCTAGAAATGGAAACCCACTTCCATATCCACCTCTTCCTAAATCAGCCCTCCATCATCATGTGCTGCTGTCCTACTTTCTGTGATCTCCTACTCCCACTCTCACTGCTCCCTCAAATCAGAACCCCTGCTATCTATTAGTTTTCCTCATTTCAGTCTTTTAGTCTTATTTCCCCTAAAACCAAAATCCCTGGAAGGACTGGTGTCACCACAGAACACAGATTAGTGTCTCCAGTCCCACAGGCACTGAATGGGGACAGTGGCTAAATTCTACCTGAATTCAGAGCTCTTTGAAGAGATCTGGGATCCTCCATTTGCTCTTTGAAGTGCCATGGGACTGAAAGTCAGATTGCCAGAATGAAAACAAACCTCAGCCAAAGAAAATGAAACAACCAACTGCCAGTCTTGAGAACTTACCAAAGCTTACCTTCATTTCAGTACCTCCTGCTCCACAGAGAGATCTGAGTGGGGATTATTGCTCACACAGACTGTTTCCTCACACAGATCAGACCAACTGATCACCCTTTGGTGATCTGTGGTCCTTCTCCTCAGTATATGGAAAAATTCATGGCAGTATTGCTCTTCATTGTACTTACTGGCATTCAGTTGTCATTCCAGAGCCTCTGTTATTAGACAAATACAATTTACTGGTCTCAGCAAATACACTTTTTTTTAATTTTATTTTATTGTTTTATTTAATTTGCATGGAGTCTGTAACTTGCTTTCAGAAATGAAAAAAGACATCAAGAACACCTTTCAACTTAAAGGCACGTTTCTAAGACATTTAGGTACTGAACAGAAGTTGAAATGAATAGTTTATTAGAACAATTTAAATAGTAGTGGCTGTAAAAAAATCATTAAAACACCTTTTTTCTAAAAACAGATTCTTCTAGTAGGCTTTCTGCAAGGGTAACCTCCAGTTAATTTTAAAAATTATTTACCATTGCATTGGAATTCTGTGGGTAAAGAAGACCTAGGTGGGGAGGTTACATCTCCTGCAGGTTTTTATGGCCAGGATTCTAGTGAATACTTTTTATTCCTCAAATGCTGTTCCCTCTCTACTCCTCTGTAAGGACACCTCATGTTGTGTCCTGAGGCATACAGGAAAGCAAGGAAGCCTACTGAGGGGGAGAAAATCATGTTCTTCTAGTTCACCTCCAAAGGCAGTGTTTCAGCAATTAGAAACTGACTCTATTGTTTATTTGAAATCAAAATGGTATTGAAATTTTCATACAAATGTTTAGCCAAGAAGGCTGTTTCAGCACTTTATATCCAGATCCAATATCTGTAACTTGCTCATAACACCATTGTTACACAACTAGAACAGTACTGCGGATGATTAATTAGTCTTTTGTAATGGCAGCTTCTAGATCAAGTGTGATCAATGGGATTGAACAACATGCAAGGTAGATTTTGGTCAAAAGGCCTCCAGGACGTGCAGTAACAAACCCTTGGGAGTAGCCTGGGAGGTTTCTGAATCTGATGCTTTTGGGTTTCTGTGTTTTTTTCCCTTCTGTGAATCAATCTTCTGCCTCAGGGACATTATCATTAGAGCCTGGCTGGCCCTTGGGTTGTGAATCTGTGTTGCAGGGTTTGTTGTACAAGCGCTGCAAGATCAAGGCTACATTCTGGCAAGCTAAAAGGGATGATATTGCAACTATTAATTAGGCTTTAAAAAAAAATTGTGGTCATTCAATGGAGTTGCATGTGGATTCAGCCAATTCCTCCTCTCAGCATGCTTGGGAAGATGAGTTGGTTTGTGGGAGTGAGGGGGTGGGAGTCCAAGGGTAGGAGAAGTTTAATCATCTTTTCCCAAATTTGTTTTCACTAGCCAGAGGATTTTGTAGATAGGAGATGATAAATCCCTAGCAACACAAGCCCCTGACAGATGGTGTTAAATGGTTTTGAGAATATTTCAAAATCTGCCCTACTTTTTATTCCCCAAATGTTGTTCCCTCTCTGCTATTTTTTTTATACAGAATTTTCCTACACTGTCTCCCACATTCTCATTTGTGTTATAATTTATGCTTCCTTATGCTCCAAACCAGAATCCAAATCACCAATTTAAAAGGAGAAACAACCTGCTGAATTTTAAAGCCAGTTCTTTTCATCCCGTTGGGCTGGGCATCCAATCTGAGAGGAAGGAGGGCTTCTGATCAGACTGATCTTAATTTTACTTTCCATTCTTCAGAAAGGATTGTCTGGGTATGGCACGTGTAAATAAAGAGAGAGCTGACAGCCAGACCCATTCTGCAGAGAAACCAGCCAATTCTCCTTTAACATGAACTTTGGTGAGTAAAGGCTTTGTCTCTCTGGCTTAGCAGGGTGATTGTCCTGTGTATAGTCCATGAAGCACTGTAGGAGGAGTGCTCCTCAGCGTTGTGCAAGGAAAGAGAAAAACATGATGTTAAAGAGTGTAGGAGAAATCATCTTTTACAGCTGCTTTAAGAAGAGCAGTGTTTAGAGGTATGCAAAACATCTGGATCGGCCTTCTGAGAGGGACTTATTGGGTCCTAGCTTTCTTTCAGATCCAGATGCCATCTCCTTCTTGTAGAGGGGGCCCAAAGTTCAGACTCTGAAACAACTGACGATGCATTGACAGAAACCAAAACAAATCAAAACAAAAAACAAAACAAAGGAACCATCTTTTTGGGTTGGGAGTGGTATGTAACACTAAGTCAGGACATGTCTTTTTTTCCCAGAAGGCTGGACCTTATCACTTTCTACAAAAACTACCTGAAAGGAGGCTGGAGTGAGGTGGGGGTTGGTCTCTTCTCCCAGGTAACAAGACAAGAGGAAATGTACTCAAGTTGCACCAGGGGAGTTTTAGGAGGGACATTAGGAAAAACTTCTTCACTGAAAGGGTTGTTAAGCCCTGGAACAGTCTGCCCAGGAAGGTGGTGGAGTCCCCATCACTGAAGGTATTTAAAAGACATGTAGAGGAGGTACTAAGGGACATGGTTTAGTGGTGGGATTGGGAGCGTTACGTGAATGGTTGGACTTGATGACCTTAAAGGTCTTTTCCAACCAAAACGATTCTGTGATTATATGATTCTATTCTCCATACCTTCATCAGTGCTTGTTAGTGACCTCATCCTAAAGCAACAGAAGGCCAGAGACTAATTACAGTCCTTCTTCTGGGGGCTTTGTTACCTTCTCCACGGAGATTTGTTCCAATTACAGCTCTGAGGGCAACTGCCTTTTCTTAACAGCTTCCGTAGATGGCAAAGGCAGATCTCACCCTTTTTTTCAAGGCTCCACCTTGTGCAAATCAAGGAAACCCCACAATGCTAAATACACTTTCAAGTGAAGAAGTCCAAAACAGCAGAAGACAAAGTTATACAGGCCAAAGTAAACAGATATAATGGCTGATCACTGTCAGAAAGGGAAGCTCCCATTTCACAAACCCATCTCTGGTCATGATGATGTTGCAGATATATTTTACCAACTCATTGAATGATTCTGAGAGCCAGCACAATTCCCTAGACTGGCAAAAAATGAACCTTCCCCTCCATTCCTCTTTCGAAAAAAAGAGATAATGGAGTATTTTCCATTAGTTCAGCAAGCTAAGCAGGACTAGAACAGTCTGATGAGCAGCAGCACTGATACAAAGGAGAGGCAGAGCAAGAGGAGAGAAGGACAGAAGAACTGGCAGCAGAAAAGAGAAAATGAGAAGAAAGAGTGTGAAAGATCCTGCCCTTTCATGGCAGCTCAGATGTTCCTGTAATCACGCCCCAAATGTGACCTTAAAATGCATTTCTTTGTTCCTGCTTTTACTTTGTTGCTTACACTGAGTCTGGAAATCAGTTGGCTGCAATGGGGACCTTGCACTTTTAAGACCTGCCTTTCTCCATCTGGGTCTGGAAGCAGCTAAGTTTGCTGATACTTTTGGTGAACTTCAGCTTTTAAGGATGTCAATACATCCTTAGGTCTAAAATAACTGCCCTTTAGGGCAAGAACTCTGAATATTTATGGATCCATTAAGAGAAATTTACAATAAAGAGCTCACAGGTGACAGCATTTTAATAGTATGCCTGAACTATATCCCTGCCTGCTTCCCAGCAAATGGCTGGGAATGCTTGCTAATAGGCAGAAATAAACACAGCAACTTGTTTTCTATGTGTGGATGATTATTATTTAATAGCTAATTAAAAGCTGCCCCCAGTGACCTTTCTCTAGGCAGACCACCCCTTCACCCAGACAGAGATGTAGTTATGTCCTACTGGAGATACCTGTCCTATTGACTGCACAGGGAGCCAGGGCTGGCAGTCTTAAGAGCATACGTTGTTCCTTGAAGGCTTTTCATCTGAAGAGCTGAAAAAGTCTGTCTGAATATGTCCCACACCTGTCAGGAGACTCCCAGCTCATCCTGCCAGGCTGCTGGCTGCCTGCGTATATGTCCCTGCCCGACTCCTTTGTGTCCATATACCTTCCATGCTGCAAACCCACCCAGTCCTCAAAATCTGACTGCAAGTACCCAGCCCCAAAGACTTTCTGCTGCCAGTGGTGAAGGTCTGTGCACCTGCCTGACCTGGCATCTCTGCCCCCAATATCTTCCTCTGCACAGCAGTCACCTCTATGGGCTCCCCAGGTTTGTTTTGCTTGGGTACCAGAGCAGCCTCCTGTAGGTAGAACGACCATGGAGACCAAAGGCAGCTCAGTATGCATGGAGATAATGTTATGTAATTACTTGGGGAAGGAGAGAATTTAGGGTGACCACTGTCATACAGTGATCATTATATTCAAGGGCCACAAGAACTGCACAAGGAATGAAGGTTTGTGGAGGATGTGCTAGAAAATTATTTGCCCTGATTTCAATGTGCGGGATGTTGTAAGGGATATGAAATAAAGAAAGAAATCATGCTCAAGAGCAGGAACATTAAAAACCCCACTGTGTTGTAATGCAATATTAGAACCAGCGAAAGCCTTTTCTGTGGTTCCCAAATACTTCCTTGGAACATCACTTGCAGAAAGCAGCAGTTTCCAAGTTCCAAACATACAGGGGTTTTTTTCCCTCCATGAGGAATGATCTTCTCTTCTCCACTGCCCACCCAGTAAACAAACAAACAAAAATCTGAGGAGAGCTAGATTTGTCCCTTCTGAAATTCACCTATCCTTTGAAATTAGGAAAATGAACAGAGACCAAAAAGCTGTAACAGAAAATTAAATAATGGAAGGTTCTGGAGAAAGAAAGAAATATTTCTTGAACCCTAATTCTGAGGTGTTTTTTAAATAGAGAAGATTCATTTGTACTCCAGCCCCTCCAGCGTTATTCTAGAGAACAGTGAATCTCACTGAGATGCTCTTGCTTTAAATACCAGCCACAGATCAAAAAACTTGCCTTCCAGAATTATTTTAAAACAAAACCAATACCCCCCAGGTTTATGCTTGCCTCCAAGACAAATTTTTTTTATGGAGTTAGGATAAACCCTCTTGAAGGTGATGATAAAAGGTGTTGCAAATATAACCCTGTGAAGCTTTAATATTACTCTGGCCTTCCAACCATCCTATATCAGTGAGATAACGCTGCTACCAGCCTAACTCAAGTCTGTGATACAGCGTGTGGACTGTCAATGACTTCTATTTACCAAATCATAGGGTTTAAGCAAGTTTGAAAATATTGTCCACACCAGCCCAGCTTGAGTCACCCAGGTGTTTGAACAGAACTGAGTTTCCCATTTTTGTCAAGGAAGAAGACAACACTTTTTAGAGTATTATATTCTGGATGGATGGCTGTAATGTAAGTCACAGCAGAAATGGAGCCATGGCTATGTTTTGTCTCGCAGTTAAAGGATGGTTCCTCCCCATTAAAACAGTGACATTTCATAGCAGTCTTCAGTCGGATTAAAGAGGGAACTGGATACTTTTATGGAAGGATTATTTCTGAGATATATTTTCCTGCTGTACTTTCCTACTACTATTTCTAAGACCCAACATGTCCTAGGCAGCTTCATGTCCTGGTGCAGAACCAGGCATCACTGCAAAGAGAGGCCTCAGTCTTCCCATTGCTCCGTGGAGGTTAATCTGTTCCTGTGTAGAGTTCACAGATAGCTTGAGGCTAAATAAACCCTGGTGTTAATTTTGCACATAAGCTCAAATAAGTAATTATGGAAGGAGGATATAGAAAGGATCTCTTAGGTGACCTTCCCACTGCATGAAATCAGTGTCAGTGTAAAGATCTTTGGGACTCCACAAGAAAGTAATTTCATCTCTTCCTTGCTGCTTCTGCAGAACTGCCTGTTGCAGCTACAGCCCACTTAACCCAGGTGCTCAGCTGGGTTAGGCATTGCTGTTTGAGGCTCACTCATCTCTAGGACCAGCTTCCAAGTACACGATAGAGATTATTTTATTGTGGTAGCAAAAAGGTAGGTGAAACCAAAGCATGTCATTGCCCTACTAGACAGCTGTGTTTCTGAGAAAGCAAACTGCGAGAATGTGGGGTTCAGATAGGAGGTAGAACAAAAAAACCTGTTTACAAGAGCTTGGTGAGTCACATCATCTCAATAGCTCAGAGATAGACGTACCAGAGCACTTATGCAAATGCCAGACATCATGTTTGAACAAAAGGTTACTCAGTAACATAACTTGAAGCTTTTACTGCTAATGAAGCATTAACTTCCATCTCAATATGGGACTGTGAGGAGTTTAGGACTTTTTATAGCTCAGCTCATGATTGACTGAGTGATATAAAAATAAAAATATCCTGTATCTTCCTCATCTATGACAGAAGATGTAGTTTCTTTTTTTTTTTTTTTTCTTTTTACCTGGATTTTCTAATTGACCGGAAAAAAAAAGAAAAAAAAAAAAAAAAGAAATCTTGATTTTTGTTTGTTTCTTTTCATTATGGGATGAGGCAGTTAGGGAACAGTGATATCATGAGATACAGTTTGTACTGAGCAAAAATGCTACTTAGCCTGTCTTACATCAGTGAAGAAGCTAGGACATTGGCAATTTAGGACATTTAGGCATGCTTTTTTGCACAGATAAGAATATGGCTTTCTAAATGACACACTGAAAATGTAGAATGGGATGGGATGGAATGGAATAGAATAGAAGAAAAGAATAGAATAGAATAGAATAGAATAGAATAGAATAGAATAGAATAGAATAGAATAGAATAGAATAGAATAATATACTATTTTAGTTGGAAGGTGCCTACAATGATCATCTAGTTCAACTCTCTGACCACTTCAGGGCTGACCAAAAGTTAAAGCATGTTGTTAGGGACATTGTCCAAATGCTATTTGAACACTGACAGGCTTGGGGCATCAATCACCTCTCTAGGAAGCTTGTTCTAGTGTTGGACTACTTGCCTGGTAAATAAATACTTACTAATGTTCAGTCTAAACATCCTCATGTGCAGCTTTGAATCATTCCCACATGTCCTATCACTGGATACCGGGGAGAAAAGACCTTCCTCTCCACTTCCCCTCCTCAGGGAGCTGTAGAGATCAAAAAGGTCACCCCTCAGGCTCCTTTCTCCAAACTAGACAAACCCAGTGTCCACAGCCACTCCTCACAGGACAGTCTTTCTAGCCCTGTTACCAGTTTTGCCTTTCTGTATACGCATTCAAGAACCTTCACATCCTCCTTGAGTAGTGGGGCCCAGAGCTGCACAGTGTTCAAGGTGAAGCCACACCAATGCTGACTACAGCAGGATGACCCCCTTTGTTGACTGGCTGGTTGTACTGTGTTTGATGCCCCCAGGATGCCATTTACCCCTTTGGCTGCCAGGGACCACACTGCTAATACATATTGGGCCGGCTGTCAACCAGCACCCCCAAATCCCTTTCTGAAAGGATGGTCTCCAGCCACTCCTCTCCCAATTTATACCTGTGCCTGGTGTTACTCCATTCTAAGTGAAGATTCTGGCATTTTGACTTGTATACAGAATAGAAACAGTTCCCTTCCAGAAGACCTTCCAATGAAGGGTCTGGAGAACAAGTCCTGTGAGGAGAGGCTGAGGGAATTGGGATTGTTTAGTTTGGGGAAAAGGAGGTTCAGGGGAGACCTTCTTGCTCTATACAGCTACCTGAAAGGAGGTTGTAGTGAGGTGGGATTGGCCTCTTTTTTTCAAGTAAATAGTACAAGACGAAACGGTCTGAAGTTGCACCAGAGGAGGTTTAAGTTAGATTAGAAGACTTTCTTTACTGAAAGAGTAGTCAGGTGCTAGGACAGGCTGCCCAGGGAGGTGGTGGAGTCACTATCCCTGGATGTGTTCAAAAAATGTGTAGATGAGGCATTTCAGGACATACTCTAGTGGCATGGTGAGGTGGCTTTTTTGTGGGGTTTTTTTCATTTGTTTGTTTGTTTGGCTTGGTTTGTGGGTTGGGTGGGTTTTTTTTGTTTATGGGGTTTTTTTGACAGTTGGACATGATGATCTTCAAGGTCTTTTCCAACTGTGACAACTCTGTGATTCTGTGGAAGTTATTACTTCAGTCCAAACTATGGTCCATGAGACTGTTCTTTGTGGTCTGAAGTTTTTATGCAAAATCAAAGTAAACACAGCAATATACAAACTCTTCAGTTCTATTGTGCAGGAATCATGGGGAATTTGCTCAGAGGTCTGGGAGCCACTGGCACTGGTAACACATCCATTTAATCCAAGGCCTCATTCAAAAACACTGGCAATCAGGGAGGAGGCACTGATTTGAAAGATTGGTGGGTTTTTTTGTCAGAGGTGAAAATAAGAAGTAACAAAAGCTGTCTCTACACTCATATAACTTTTAGATACTGAATCTCATCTGTAGGCTCCAACCCTTCCTATCCCTGCAGAGATATGTAGACAAATCTTACTGGTGGTTTCCTGCAGCAAGAAGAGATCAGATCCTAATCCGAACACACCAGGGTGGCATCACTGACTGATGAGAAATCATGTTGCTGAGATACAGAGTTTGCAGGGAAAATACTAGTTCTTCAGCATCTTTTCACTGAAGATGAGTATATTGGTAGAAGACAAAATGAAGCAGTAGTTTTAAAGGGAAGATTTTAACCACAAACCCTTCTGAGTGGGTAATAATGGAAGGAGGAGGAGAAAAAAATGAGTTAGAGCTAGCTACCTTTTGTGCCATCCCCAGAGTTCACCAAATTCCTGTGCTCCTCTCTGTGACTATACTGATCCAGAAGTCAATCTAGTGTCACAAAGAAAGGGAACTGATTTTGGAGCATGAGGTTGTAATATAGTCATCCTTGTCTGGTATAAATCTGTGCTGAAGCTCAGAAGGTGGTAGGATGGCATGGCATTCCCAGTCCCAGTCCAGTCCCCTCCCTTAGGTGTATACTTCTGTTCCTATAAGCACCTAATTTATATCTGTACTTGCAGGTAAAATAGGATCTGTCTTCTGATCATCTATGCTTTCTATTTGTTAGCATCTTTCACATGGTTTCAGCTTCTCAGGGAAGATGCCCAGGGCCATAAACTCCTGGGACACAATTTGGATGAGACATATGTTAGGATAAAAGAGAGTACAGTTCAGTGGACAGGAACTGTTCTATGCTGCCTCCCCACAGATAATGATTCCCAAATGATTTTATTTACTATTATAGACCAGACCCAGAAAAAAAAGCTGGTGGTGCTGGAAAAATTCCAGCACAAAAGAAGGAGTTGGTCTTTTATTTTGGGCAACACCCCCTCCAGGCTGTAAATATTAATCTTAGGCCAGGTAATAGGAACAGCAAAGACCCGTGCCATAAAACACCAGGAAAGCAATATATACTACGGACATGTCTAGTGAAAGAAAGCTCTAAACTTTGCAGAGGTTTCTTAGCAGATGTTCAGTTTTTGCAGGAGTTTACTAAGTTAAGAAGTTTTTAACTTCTTTTGGAGGAGGAGAGAAATTTAATTCTGTTGCTGAGACAGAAATACTCATTTAGACAGACAAGGTTTAGAACAGAAATCTCTCCATGATTTAAAGGTCACTCTCACACTCATCATGTTAGAAAACTTGCATAGGTGAAAGGGAAACTACCCACATTACAGTAATGGTTTCCAGGTCCTTTTGAAATTGCACAGCAACTGTCAGAGTTTCTGCATGAGGTCAAGAAAGAAGGGCAAAGAAGCAGCCACATTACACATTTTAAATGGCAAAAACCCAACAAGGGTCAGCAGTTCAGCTTTTTTCTTTCAGGTAAGTACGAAAGACACCTAATTTGAGCTACCCAGAATCAAATAGGTTAGTGCAGGAACATTGTATTACCTGCTCCTAGGAATGCAACCAAGGTGGGATAGCATGGAAACCAGAGCAAGGACTGCAAGTTTAGGGAAGGTCTGGAGTAAAAGAAGCTGACAGAATATTTTTCAGGGATATGAAGTGTGGAAGTAGCCCCAAATTTTGAACCTGTAAGAAAGAATGGGTCAGTTTCTCAGCATTAGCAGTGTCTGGCCATCTTTTTAGTTGAATAGCTAATTTTTTTTATCTAGATATGAGTCTTTTTCTTAAGGAGCAGGATGAGACCGTGATTGCCACACTTGGGTTGACATCAATGCATCTACAAGACATCCATTCCAACTTTCACAGAAGTCTCCAGACTTTGGAAGTAACCTATTCCTCTCTCAAACTGAAGGGAGATTGGGTGACTACACACATGTAGATGCCCACGTTAGATGGGTTAGATGTCCAAAGTTAGATGGGTCTCAGCCCTGGCAGCTAGTACATTACAAGTGGAAGCACTTTTGCTATGCCCAGCCAGGGAAACTGGTCAGGAATGTTGAGGTGACAACAGTGCAGTGAGTTCTGGGTCAGAAATGTTGTTTCCACAGTGCAGTAACACAAATAGTGATTTTAACAGGAGGTGAGTGCCATAAAGCCTTCGAAAAAGAATCATTTTTAGAACCTGAATAAGCTTAAGAGCCTAAAAACTGCTCTTATGAATCAGGCCAGGTCCATGAGCCCTGTGTTGTGGTTTTTTCCCTGAGGTGAATTACCATGATCCTCTTCAAATCCATGAGAAGTCAAGTGTTTTCTTTGGTAGCCCATACGGAGGCATTTGACTCTGGCTGTTCTTTAACAGTGATAATGACAGTCACTTAAGGGAAATCTTTAGCATTTGATAAAGAGCACAGATGGTCTTTATCTTAGGTAATCTCAGGTAATAGATGAAACTTGCAAATATTCAAGCAGAGAAAGACCTGAGCTGGTAATTTCTCAGACTCCCATTGCCTGAAGTCCACAGCTTCAGGCTGAGTAATGACAGTTTGGTTGAAAAATTAGACTCCCTACAAATTTTCTATAGCTCATTAAAAAGTTTTAAACTACAGGTGGAGAGTCTGCACAGTTCCTCTTTCACACCAGTTCTGTGCCAAGGTAACACTTTTAAATATAATGGAGCTACTCCTGATGAGAAGTTGAGTGATTTTGTTCACTGTAACCTTTTGCCATGATGTGCTAGGTGTTGAGAGGTGCCCATTTCTCTAGATATGTCCTACGTCTTCATAATTATACAAGTTATAATAAACATCAACTCTTTATTATCAGTTAGAGCCAGGCTGTGTAATGGCCACCTAGTGAAATTCTGTCTATGGTTTCCATTGAGTAGTCTTCCATGTTTTCTTCTACAGGCTGTTCTGGTGGAAAAAGAGAGATGGATGTAGACACAGGGAAAGGAAAACAAGCATTTTATGCTGTTCTATTAAAGGAGGCACAGTTATATCAAAGGTTGTACTCAAACTATGCGCTCATTATTTCAGAATCTAATTTCTGGCCACCAAAAGCAAGTGCTAAGTACCTGAGCACCTGGCACTGAGTACCTGGAGTGTCAGCCAGGAAGGCAATAAACCTGAAAGTAAGCAAGCCTTGAAAGTCAGCCTTGAGGTTGTTAGATCCCAGACACCACAACACTCTCTGATGCATAAATGAAGAGCCTGTATGGGAGGAGAGGCGAGAAGTCCAACCTACTCTTCAGACAGATGCACAAGCTGAGAAGCATAAAAATAACACTGAAAGTGTCTCTCTCTGTAAGCAGTGCCACTTGTAGAGGGTAAACAGCAGTGCTGCTTCCTGAACAAAGCAGAGTGCCAGGTGTAAGCTTGTAACTTATAAATTTGTAAAATTATCCTCACCAAGCTGATCTTCTGATTTGTTTTTAAACCTTCTGCCATTTTATTGGAAAAAACTGTTAAGACAAAGTGTCCAGAAGCGAGCACAGTGGGCATTTTGGGGGCTGTTACCTCTTTCCAGTCTAGTGATCCTGATCAGGCCACATCATAAATAATTACTAAGTTTGACTTATGGCTTGGGAGATTTTGCAAGCTGATTTACCCTGAGGTCTGGTAGGAACTGGGATATCTCCATCACTCAGCTTTAGCTTCAGATGAGCCCTCGAAAGACCAGAAGACTGGTAGAGCTGAATGGCCAAGGTATTCTACAATGTATTTTGCCAGGGAATTGTTTTTCTATACAACCTTGACTTGGTCAAGCTTCATGGTGGTAACAAAGTATTCTTTCTTATCCTCTCTATCCTGCAGAGATAAAGATGGCCCCTGGGAGAACAGTTCAACTCTATATGCCAAAAAGTGCTGACATAATCGTTGAGTGCTTGCCAGTCTAATTCAAATTTTGGGCTCTGTCATGTTTGCATTGGAGATGTAGTAAACAGAGGTTGGAAAGCAGGGAAATTTCCACTGACATGATTCTTCAGAGTTCATGATGGTGGCCTATCCATCTATGGACAGTCTTAGATGATATTGGTTGAAGATCTGGTCAAAGTTTTGTAAAAGTATCAGTGTGGGTATGAAACCCTTCTCAGTGAGCAGTGCTCAGTTTCATGCTTAATCGGGAGCTTTAATACACCCTTCTTGCTACCTCTGCTTGTTGTGAGTCATCACAATGCACAGCAGTAAAGGCCTCATTTTGTCATATGACCTGCAGCACCTTTAGCAAGTGTTACCCAGAAGGGCACATTTCACATTGGCGATTTTAAAAGGCATTACAAACTGAGAGCTAATGCCTCCCAGCAGAGGGGCAGTTGTCCCTCCTTACCTCTAAATCACCCTGCTGAGATGCAGGGATCCAATCACAAATCCTGCTTGCTCGGGAGAAATCAATGCCCAATGTTCCTATACCTTCAAGTTATACACAGCCATGCAGACACACACCTTAAAATTGTTCATGTGTATATTTAGTTATCTGTCCACCTAATTACACAGATATATGCATGAGTTTATGTGTCACACGGGGCCATTAAATCACCTGCATTTTAAACTTGTAGAAACATATATATATATGTATGATATAGATATATCTCCCTCTTTCTATACATATAAGTGACTTGTAGGCAATCTTGTAGAAATTAAGGCTTGATTCTTCCGTTTCATAATTTAATACTATTGATTTCCTCTGAGTTTTTTTTTACATGGAAGAGGCTGAGAAGAGATTTTTTTTTTTTTTTTTTTTTTTTTTTTTGCACTTGCCCAGATTTTAGGCTTGGATTCTGATGGAGAAGGAAAGTTTGACAACCCAGCTACCTTTCCACTGGAAGCACCAGGGGGTGGAAACTCCTGATTGCTTGGTAAAAAAAAGAATGGATTTTGACACCAAGGGAGATTTCTGCCATTTCTGAACTAGACCAATTAAAAAGTCCAATTAAAGACCTTGTTAGCACAAATGGCATTGTGTTGAGTTGATATCTGAAAACAAGTGTCTCTGAAGTTGAATTCAATAGGGAAGGAAATACTTTCCTGATGCACTTGTCTCCTCCAAAAGTTGCATGGTACAAAGACTTTTTTAAAAGAATTGCTAATAAGATTTGTCACCTTTAGAAAGTTTATCTGTTATATAAGTGAGAATAGTTACTAGTTTATAGTGTTACCCAAGGTGAGGTTGACACAAAAGGGTTCTGAAAGATTAACTATAGATATGGTATATCTACCTAATGTCACTGTGTCAGAAAACACACCAAACAGTTTTGTGCTGGTTGAAAACTTCTGTTGACACAGGCTTCTCTCTCTAGAGACTCTTCTGACACAATGTCCATGGTAGCTGCATTATAGGGGCAGTAAGGCCCAGAACTCTTCTGAAATGTATTTGAAAATCACAGCTTCACCACCTGAGTTAGCTAAGCCATTGGTCACCATGCAAAATTCATTTTGACTCAGACAGGTTATATTGGATGAACTGCTGGACTTCAGTATGATCTTGGACAGAGCTTAAAGCTATAGAAGCTCTCCAAGTGCACCATTCTGTAGAGGTGGGTGTGCCAGTCCAGTGCTTTGTCTGCAATGTAAAGAGGCATATCCATAAAGGCCTTTACCCAGACATTTCAGGCAATAATCAAGAGACCACCACAGAAGAAGTACTAAGGCCAGTGGTTACATGCCTATATTAGACCTTGAGTAGCCCAGGGTCTTCAAGACTTTTTTGACAGTGTTGTTCAAGCTAGGACATTATCAAAACTGCCTTCTCACACTTTCAGGACTTGTATTATATTCCCATTTTTGCAATAAATAGATAATTTACCACAAAAAGCCTAGGACCATTCATCAGAAGAGCAGCAGGATCCTCAAGGTTTGGTCCACTTCCACAGCTTCTTTGCAATACTGAGCAAAGTGTCTTGCCTCATGCACAGATATGAGCTAAACCAAAATGTATTCCTGACAGATGTTTGTCTAAACTAAAAGCTGTAGTGACAAATCCCTCTCTCTCCCAGTTTGTTCCAGTGCTTGCTGGTAGAGTGTTTTTCATAATGTGACAACTAGTTCATGCTTGCCATAATTAAGGTAGTGGTTTCTTGTCCTCAACCTATTCCCTCCTTTTTGAAAGCCACCTACTGTGGCTCCTACCAGATACTACCATGGTTCTGCTTGGCCTCTGGCAGCCCCTTCAGTGCAGAGGGACTAATAATTCTAGATCTTCTAAAATTAATATATCTCACTGTTTTGATGACTCTCTGGCCGCTGTGCACCACTTCCCTCTTTTCCACACAGCAATTCCAGTACATCATTATCCTCATCCATCAACTTTCTTTTTTTTTTTCTTTTTTTTTTTTTTTTGTCTCACTCTTCCTAAAACACTACCAAGACATGTTCTGCTAATTACTTGTTGATTGTTTACTTTCTATTTTATACCAGAGCAGTGATGTCCTCTCCCTGTTTCTGAACGTGTTGGGTCATATGTTCAACCTGTTTCCAAGTGCTGGTGGTTTGTATAATCCTTAAAGTTGGAAACAGGTAGTAACCAGAGTAACTATAGTAACTACACTACCCTGATGCAGCATAGAAATATCTCTGAACAGTCTTCTGTAGAAACAAAAATAATGAAGGGGGTAACAATTGCATCTGGTCTTTTCAGCTAGTGATCTTAAATAGCTTATTAAAAAAAAAAAAAGGAGTTAAAATACAATGCAATGTTTTGGAAGATAAATAAATCTGAGTTCATAACCCAGATGCTTCAAGTTCAAGGATGGAGAAGCTAACAGGAAGGTCTGTCTGCAGGCTCAGTGAAAAAAAATAATTCACTTCAGGAAAAAGTAGACAACCAATCATATTATCATTATTTGATATTCTCCTTATATTTTATGGTGATTCTTTATTGTGGTGAATTTTTTACTGTCCTATGGTTTATTCATTTAGCACTGATTCTGCTTGGTGTAGTAGAAAATGAATATATAAAGTCGGGAAACTCTTCACTTCAAGCAACATGTAAAAAGCAGAGAAAGAGAAAGAGGAAAAAAAAAAAAAAAAAAGAAATTCAAAATACTAGACCCCCTGGAGATGTTAAATGCAGACTTTATTTTGCAAAGAGTTATTATGCAGTCTAAGTGAATATGGCATTTCCTACAGTTCAAAAGATGCCAGAAAAACTTATGTTGTCTTCCCAAACCACCTTCTCCATCAGTATAAAACAGTTTCTTTACAGGGATGCCCATTTACTCTGGCTGAACCTCTTGACTTCAAAGGTGGAATATATAAGTATTCTGTGAGAGACAGATCTCCAGTATTTAGTACTGAAATGGGAAAAATAGACTGATCATTCTGGTAAATCCAGGAAACCTTCAAATTTCATCTTCAGCTCATCTAAGGCTGGAAGTTATTAGTCCTACCATGTGTTGTTATGTCGACTGAGGTTGCCTGAGGTCTTTTGGCACTCAGATAATTAGTTATCTGCTATTTCCAGCCATTAATAGACATTGTAAATGCCTGTTTTATTGGATATGTGTGCTCTTTAAATGATGCACGACTAGCTGCTTCAGTTATTTAGAGTTTTATGTCTTTACATCACACTACGATCGCTGTCTCACATATCACACATAGCCAGTGAGGGACAAGAGGCTGAAGAAGACCAAGATTAACCCATGAAAAGACAGATTTTCCAGGGATATGGCTGTTGATTTTGTGGTGTCATCTGATGGCAAACATGGTCAGTGGTGTGAGGAGGAATCCCATCTTTTTTCTGGGTTTCTCAGCAACATTCCAAAAACAAAGGGCATCAACCCAGAAAGGATTTTCAAGGTGCTAAGCCAAGGATTAGCAGTGCTTGAGGAAGACATGTTTTTTGCTGAAGGGATAAATTCATTGGAGAGATATGAAAATATGCTGCCAAGAGAAGAGCTTGCATCTCTGTCAGATTTAATTTACATTGCCCATGCTAGACTTGATAATTTCTTTAAAACTACATCTTATCTTACTGGAAAATAAAACAGACCAAGGACTATTTCTGGCCCTCAGGGAAATGGCACAGCACTTGAACTCCTTTATTCTGCACCCCAGATAGGCTGGCCTCTTCTGTGCTGTATCTGCACTCTCCTCAACATCATGTAAGACTTGGTACAGGACCAAGGCAGTTCTAGAGCATCCACTTGGTCTAGCCTGAGTAATCTCCTGGCCTCTTTTAGTTTACTAGAAAAGACATAGCCTGAGAGATGCAGCACTGGGAAGGTAATGGATGTTGAGCCACAACTTGTAAACCTTTTCAAACCCTAATCCTAAGACATCCCTGTGTGCTGGTGGCCTCTCTTTTCCCCTTGCATTTTCTGTGCAAGCCCTAAGATCCAGATGAGTTATTTCCTTTGTCCTCTGCAGCCACAAAAGGAACAGTTTATTCTCACCAGTGGTGAGAAAATTTTCACATTATTCTCTACAGTAGCAGGATTGTGTATACTGGACAAAACAAAGAAGAGCTATCTGGCTTTGCTGATCTCTATTTGAAATAATGGGCCTGGCCACAAAAGTTAAAGAGGGATTGTACAGAATCTTCCTTCATCCCAAACATCACTGCTGTCTCTGATCCAGTTCCAACAGGGATGGCTGAGCACCAGGAACATGGAAATATGGATATTAGCATTGCTTTATAATGAGATTTTTCTTTCCTAATAGAAATTGCAGGATATTCCACAATGCTTGTCCAAAATATTTTGGGTGAGGTCTGATCTCTCAGGTCCAGATGAGAAACTGAACTGATCAGTCCATTCTACCCTGCCTTGTTCCTCTAATTAAACAAAAAAATGCTGCATATAACCAAACTCTTTTGCATACTATTTGCATGGATGCAAATAACCTGAAGCTGTGTAGAATTGGAACCTATTTACTATCTCTGAGGTCAGCATTGGGATTAGATCCTCATCAATCCAACCTCATCTATATGATCAAGCGATGAGCAATGGTGTGATACTTTAACTGCAGCTATAAACCAGCAGTGGAAGCAGGCAGACCTGTCATTCTCTGGAGAGGAGAACTGACAGAAGTTGCATTTTAATATCTGATTTTACACCATTGCTCCGTGTTTAATCTGATCAACACGGATCAGGCTGATCATACTCGCAAAAAAAAATTAAACATCCCAGAACAAACACGTTTGTTGAAAAGCAACTGAGCGTTCAGCGGATTATGTAATGTTGCAGTCAGTAACTGCATAGCTTAATTTTATGGTTTCTATGGTAACCATCAAAATGAAAGGTAAAGGAGTTCAGTGTTCTTGGCTCTGAGGAGCAAATCTCTTCGTTGAGACGTGTGTTTGGGGGAGCGGGGATTTTGTCCGTCTGCCTGGCTTCAGAGCGAAGAAAATCTTTTGCAAGCTGCAGAGTAAAGCTGGTCTGTGAGGTGTGTATGTGTTGTGCCTGGCCCTGCCCGGGCTGCATAAGTGCCTTGTACACAGATAGAGCCACATGTATTTTTACTTGTGATGAAACCAGTTGAGATCCCAGCCATGCTCACGTGGGCTCTCGGTGTGACAGTGGGCAGCTTGTTTTCATGGAAACTTTTGCTAATAGAAAAACATCCACTCTCATCTTATTCAGGGGGAGGGAAAAGAAGTGAAAAAACAACAAGGCTGGCAAGGGTCACTGTAGAATGAAAGGGTTTTGGTGATTTCTGGTTATTTCTGTTAGCGTGAGGAAGGACCAGAACCAGTTCTGCTCTTCTCTTTTCTGGGGATTAGCCCTGCAATGATGGAGTAATGTCAGTGATGGAGTCAGTGTTTCTAATGCAAAGACTCCTGACCTTTGTGAGTTGTGAATCTGATGCGTTATGTCCTTGGATATCATAATTCAGGTCTATGATTATATTTAATGCAAGATGGAGATAGGTTTGTGAATGGGCTTGGGCGGACCAAACCCCTTATGTCACAGAGGCAGGGAGACTGGCAGGTGGATGTAGAGGCTATAGAACACTGACGCAACCTCCCCAGGCTACATGGGAAAGAAGAAGATTCATTTTGTCCCTCCAGAGAGCTAGAGGACGTGGCCAGAAACTTCCTTATAGCAAAAGCGAAGGTTTTACAGTAGGGACAATGGGCAGGTGTGGTCTTCAGAGCAAGCTTAGACCTGTGTTTAACTGACAGTGTGAATACACCTTCAACAAATCCATTTCTTCATTAGTATAGTATAATATAATATGATATGATATAATACAACATAATATCTCAGACCCTAACACATAGTTCTTATTGTTCTGGCAGTTGCTGTTAGGATTGTATGAGCACTAAGACATACTCTTGTACCAAAAAGCTGATTCAAAACTCAAAAAGCAAAATGAAGGAAGCAATCCACAAAAAAGTGTGGTGAGGTTTTGCTAACGAGGGAAGCCTTTCAATTCTTTTTTTCAAAAGCCAGCTTCTAAGGATCTTCTCCTATCTGATTATCCCACACAGCTGTGCTTTGCCTTGACACAGCTAAATTTCATGGTGGAATCTAGTGGTCTGCGATGATTTTTTTTAGTACCCCTGATATCATGAAACTCACAGGTTTCAGGTGGAAAAGATATATCTGGTTTCAGAGTTGCAAAACAAAGCTGTAAAACATGCCATGGATGAAACCAGAAGGCAAATAAAGATGGTCTGAAACTTTTCCCTCCTTTTTAAACTCAGGTCATTATTTTGTCAGTGCCCTGATTTTTCTTAGTCTGACTCAGCATTTTATTTTTTTTTAAGTTAGTTACTTCAGTTCAACAAGAATCATCATTGATAACAAAACAGGGGAGTTTGACTTTTGCAGTCGAGCCTCTCCTTTTGTGTCCTTTTAAAAGATAGGGAAATGGAAAAAGGTAGGAAATTCCAAATTAAATGAACAAACCTAAAGATGATCTGGCTCACAAACATGGTCATGGTACCTTGGGGAAGCCAGCTGTGATTTTTTCTGTGACATGGTTCTGGAGTAGGAAATGCTGGTTCAACAAAATCAAAAAGTTTTGGAAGTGTGCATTGCTCCGAGGATGGTGTAAAGCTCAGTCAGTTATAAAAATGCTTTTATAGTACTCTCAAACTTCTGCAAACCACAGACACAGGTGAAACTGGGAGGAATTTGGGGTCCAGCTGCCCTTGAACCTGCTGAGCTGCTCTGCTGGTCCTCTGATGGGAAGTAACAAATGAGTGAAGTCACCCATAAATGTTTCTAGAACCAAGCACTAGGGGTTTAATTCCTCACTTCTAACTACCATTGTCAAGGGTTAGGGTTGGGCCAGGCACCAGGCAAATGACAGTTGCTCTCTGTTAACCCTTCCCCCTTCCCAGAAGGGGAAGAGAAAAGAAATAAGGGAGAGAGACTTACAGATTGGAAAAGAAAACTGAAACTACTTTAATGGTAATAATAACAATAAATGAAATATATGCAAAATCAGTATCAAACACAAACCTCTTGATGGCAATTACATCACCATCACCACTGATGCTGTGGGGCAGGGCTTGGGGAAGTCCCAGTCTGGACGCAGCAGCAGATGGAAACTGGAGTCAGGAGCTGGATTCAGGAGAGCATGGACTAGGATGAAAGGCAAAACAGAGAGTCCTCCTCAGATACCAGCCACTGAAGAAGAGTCTTGACCCTTATGATCACAGAATCACAGAATTACTGAGGCTGAAAAAGACCTCTGAGATCATCAAGTCCAGCCTATGACCCAACACCACCACATCGGCCAGACCATGGCACTCAGTGCCACATCCAGCCTTGCTTTAAACACGTCCAGGAATGGTGACTCCACCACCTCCCTGGGCAGTCCATTCCAATGTCTGATCACCCTCTCTGTCAGGAAGTGCTTCCTGATATCCAACCAAAACTTCCCCTAGCACAGCTTCAGGCTGTGCTCTCTTGTCCTGTCACCAGTTGCCTAGGAGAAGAGACCAAACCCACCTCACTACAACCTCCTTTCAGGTAGTTGTAGAGAGCAGTAAGGTCTCCTCTCAGCCTGTTAAATATCCTGTTAATTCCAGAAAGTGCAGTTACTTACTGAGCTGAAAAGTAAAATCACCGAACAGAAGTAGTTGTGTTCTAGCTCAAACCAGGATAACCATATCCCTCCTCACTGTGCATTCAGTTCATTTCTTGCTCTACCATGGTGTCATCAGAGCTGCAAGCAAGCTACCTGTTAAACAAGTTGCCACAGAGCAGCTTAGCAATGACAGTTGCCCATGAACTCTTTCTTCAAGAAACAAAACCATGAGGCAATGCCACCTATTTTTGCCTGACAGTAGCTGTACACACCAGATCAAGTTACTACGTATTTTTCACAGTCTGGGAGCAGACGGGCAGGCTGTAACCATGAATCAGCCAGTGAGAGGGAGCTCCCCAAACCATGGTGAGTCCTACATGTCTCCGAACCCTTTATTTGGAGCCCCTTTCCAAAAGAACAGAGAAGAACAGTTGTACTGTATCTGTATTCTTTCTTTAACTGCTGAGAAGAACGCTGCTCCTTGTTAGTTCCATGCTCTGATATGTTTTTCTTGGAGTGTGACATGGGAAATAGGTGCCCAAAATCCTTTGGGTATCTGAACTGTAATACACTTATGGTTACTATTTTAAAAGTCTGAGGAGAAAACAAGATTGAAGCAGATGTGCAAGTATTTTGATCCTTACTTTGCATAATCTACCCCCCATCTTACCCCAGTGTAACTCTGATGGCTGAGAAGAACAAATGTTTAATTCTGACACAGGTTTTCCTGCTCTAAGACAGACTCAGAGATGTGTTGTGGGTTTTTTTCTCTGAAGACATATCTTGCTGACTTGGTCAGTGTTATAGCAGTCTGGTCTCTTCTGCTGCTGAAGTATTAAAGATCTAAAATACACGAAAGTCATATGGTGACATGGTGTCAAAGCTGGGACCTGAAATGCACGAGACCTGAGTGTCCCTTGCTCTAAGCATTGGAAAGTAGACTTGTCTTCAGGCACAGTAGTCTTCATAGCTCTCCATGGAGCTTCTGCTCCTTCTCTCAAGACTTTAGGAGAAGCAGCAGCAATCTGCTTCCTGCTTGCATCTTTCTTAGCCCTCCTCATGTAGATCAGGGCCACTGGGGAGACTGAGCAAACGGAAGGAGCCCCATAGGACATTGTACAGTGAGAGCTGGGAAGAAACACTTTATCAGGGAGTGTAGTGACAGGACTAGGGGTAATAGTTTTAAACAGAAAGAGGATAGATTAGATTAGATTAGATTAGATTAGATTAGATTAGATTAGATTAGATTAGATTAGATTAGATATGAGGAAGAAACTATTTACTGTGAGAGTGGTAAGACATTGGAACAGGTTGCCCAGAGAAGTTGTGGTTGTCCCATTCCTGGCAGTGTTCAAGACCGGGCTGGATGGGGCTTTGAGCAACCTACTCTAGTGGGAGGTGTCACTGCCCATGGCAGGGGGTTGGAACTACAAGATCTTTAAGGTCCCTTCCAACCAAAATTATTCTATGATTCTATGTGCTGCATGCAGGAGGTCTGCTTAAATGTCCTGTGAAGAAGTGAATTTCCCATCCCTATTCCAGTAGCATATTTCACTGTGGGTTTGTATTCAGCTTCACTCAGAAAAGCACCTAGGGCTAGCCCCACCAGAGACATGTTACACTGATACAAAAAGCAGTGTCAGGTAGCAGGAATGAGCAGGTCCTACCACGTCCTAGTGGTTTCCCTCCATGCAGCCTTCAGTCCCTCAACCCCACTTTTAACACACTCTCTCCTTGTGCACCAAGGCTGAATGTTGCCTGAATCTACACCTGGGAGACAGATCAGGCTTTGTCTTCACACACTTCCCTAGAAGTCATCAACAATGACCAAAATTTAATCTAAATCTACAGAATCCCTTCCTAGGAGGAACCTCATATGTTATTAAAGGGAGCTTCAACAGGATTAGGTGTCTCTAGTAAGGTTGTTCTTGAGAAGGTGACTCTCTATGGTAAATTATGACCAAAACAATATTAGAGATAATGATGTCCCAAAGGGACATCTAAGTTTGCTGTATGTCAAAACCCATGAGTCCTTCTTTCAGCAGATCCTTTTAGACCTGTATTTCCCTGAAGAGGAGACCAGTCCTTTATAGAGAACCACCTCCAAAAAACCACTCTCTCTGCACTTCTTTGAGCCCATATTGCTGGTTGAGTTTCTTACAATCTTTGTTTTAAGAGCAAAATGTATTGGAGAAGTAAAAAGTCTTTTACATCAGCAACTGTTCCTACTTCTTCATTGGCAAGGTCAGCTGCACTCTGAATTGTTGAGCTCTGCTCTGCTCCAGTGCGATTTTTTCACTTCTTATAAGTGGTTGATCAAATTTTTTCTTCCATTCCTGGTAAAACCTGCGAGTCTGGTGTTGGATGTTAACAACAAAGCTATTTTTAGGGGCTGGGCACCAACGCACCTGCATGTCAAAAACAGAAACTGGTTTCCTATTTGCATAGAAAAAAAACAAGTTGATGGAAAAATATACCCGACAGAAAGGCAATGACCCTCTGTACCTGTAGCAGTGCACTTTGGAGTCAACCCAAAATGAACACCCGAATTAACTTTCCTAGAATGTAGGATTGGTGCCAGTAAGAGATTGCCACCTACTGGTGCTGTTGAGCATTGCCAGTATCACTGGTTTCCAGCAAATCTCTGCAAGGCAGAAGTTTTCAGCAAATTAAACTAGCAGATGGCAGTGGGAGCCTAGGAGAGCAGAAATGTGTAGTTCTTAGAATCATAGAAGGATAGAATTGTTCTGGTTGGAAAAGACCCTTCAGATCATTGAGATCGACCATAAAGGTAACATGACCAAGTCCACCACTAAACCATGTCCCTCAACAGCACATCTACTTGTCTTTTAAATACCTCCAGGGATAGTGACTCCACCACTTCCTTGGAAGTCTATTCCAATCCTCAAGAACCCTTCCAGTGAAGTTTTTCCTAATATACAACCTAAACCTCCCCTGGCACAACCTGGACATCTCCTTTTGTCCTCTTGCTTGTTACTTGGGAAAAGAGACCAACCTCCACCTCAGTAAAACCTCCTTTCAGGGAGCTGTGGAGAGAGAGAAGGTCTCCCCTGAGCATCCTCTTCTCCAGACTAAACAATCCCAGGTCTCTCAGCTGCTCCTCAGAAGTCTTGTGCTGCAGACCATCCACCAGCTTGATTGCCCTTCTTTGGACACACTCCAGCCCCTCAATGTCCTTCTTTGAGTGAGATGCCCAAAACTGAACCCAGTATTTGAGTTGTGGCCTCACCAGTGCTAAGTACAGTGAGACAATCACTTCCCTGGTCCTGCTGGCCACAGCACTTCTGATACAAGCCAGGATGCTGCTGGACTTCTTGGCCCCCTGGGCACACTGCTGGCTCTTGTACATCTGGATGCCTTAACTTCCATGGATCAAAAAAGCAGCAGGAAAAAACTCATGGAAGAAAAAGACATTGAAGGGCAGTTAAATATAAATAACTCTGGTTTGTAATTCTCTGAGCAGCAAGTTCTTAGAGGAAAAGAAAAGCACCAAATAGATGCTATTTTCAATGGTCTCACCCAACTCCAAATGTTTTCCATTTAATAAGTCCCAAACAGAGTCCACAGAAGGAAATTGTGGAGGTGAAGGTGTTTGTATCTCTACTTAGTCTTGTTTCAGCCCCCAGCTTGATTTTATTGGAGGGAAATACTATCAACCTCCATGAAAAGTTCACACACATGATGGATGCTTTGACATGGAAAATTAGATCTTATGTTCACACAATCCTCCATGGAATACATGCTTCTGTTGCAAAACATTTGCTGTCAGATATTAATGCAGGAGATTTCTTCTACCAGTGGCATTATTAAATAGCGTGGGGAGAATTTTGCATCCAGAATCCACTTTAATATTGATGTGTTCATGTGAACAGATGTCTCCTTGCTTCCTGTGCAATATGTTATCAGATTAGAGATTTTACAGCAGCAGCTTTAATCAGAGGCATATTATTTGTCAGTACAAAAAGCCTCTTTTGGAGGTGTAAATCCCTACAACACAGGGATCTTGACCCTCCTCCTCCCCAGTGCCATCTACTGTAAGGAAAATACTTTTGTCCAAACATTTTGCACTTCAGAAATGGATTTACCCTTATTCTCTAGGTGAGAGTGGGCACGTGCACAACGTCAACCTACCCAACCGAGGAGAGAAAATCACCATACAGCAGAGCAAGGAGTTCAGATTAATGACCCCTAAGGGACAGGATGGCCCTGAAAGTTGCCTGTTATTGCGTGAAGTCAGCACCAGGTGTGGTGTCAACACTGGGTCAGTAACAGTGAATTCTTTCTGGATGAGACTACTCAGACTTTATTCTCTCCTTGCTGTGGATATTAGAAAGCTTTTCCCCACTACCTATGCTTTCAGACCCTACCTGGTTTTCAGTTATGTTTCTTTGCTTTCTTCTAAGGAATACCCTCTGAAAGGAAACCTGGCAATGTAAATGATGGAGAAAAAGGCAGAAGAGAGAGACATATAACACCAACTAATGCTGAAAGGTAGAGAGCAGTGTATTTTACCTTGAGTAAGAAGTAATTTTTTCCCACTGCTCCTGGATGGATGTTCAGAAGAGCTCAGCTCATGTCACCAAAACACAACTTCAGTGCCATGTTCTCCTGCCCATCAACATATTCCTGTTCGTGACCAAATTCCCTCCTATTCCATGCTCTCAGATATGTTGAAGACAGATGAGCCTGCTATGACCTTCATTCAAAAGGAAAGCATCCTACCAGATGCACATCACATGGACATTTTAGTGCCAGCACAGAAGGACCAGGAGCAAGCTCCAATGAAGCATTTGAGGCCTCCAACTAAGAACAAGGCAGAATTTGTCATCTCCATTAGACTGTGATCCTGCAAAGCTCTCTTTTCCACTGGGGTTGCTTGGTCTTGATAGACACTCTGCTCTGGATGTGAAGGCACTTGCCCTTCTCTGTGTCCTTGAAATTTCTCTAAACTAAATAAATATTGCCAGGACCACCTAAAGCATCCTGATTGTGGTGAGCTGTCTGTAAAGCACAGTAACAGCTCCAACTTACTTTTAAACTGTGAATAAAAGGGAGAGGGATGCAGTCCGGTGGCCAATACATTAAAATTGCCTGTAGAAAGTCTGGAAAGACAACAGTGGCCAGGTTCAACATACTCTTGAATATTGCCATATGCCAAAGACAGTCCTGTAGCTAGTTGCAGTTTTCTTGGGTCTTGTGCCTGGATTTGGCCAGGTAACATTATGACCTGCAGCTCTTCATGGTTCAGAATGGGCTCAGATAGCCTAAGAATGGAAATATTTCAATAATCATGCTCATGGTCATGACTACCTGTTTGAGAATGGCTATTTAACTCACACTCAGCTCCACAGGCATGTGTGTAGATGTTTTGGGTTGAAGTCCCTGTGCTGAGCCTGTTCAGTACTGCTTCATCTACAAAGGTCTTCCAGAACTTTAATAGTGTTTCTGGTACCTATATCAAGATGAAGATCTAAGAAATGTCTCGTATGGAGCCAGGTGAGCCTGGGAAAAACTTGTGGGGTGGTCTGAAGGCCTCTTGAAAGAAGATAACCTGATCCTGGGCTGAGCTGGCACTGGAAACAAACTTGCTGCATTTGTGTGGTTCTGCCTTGAGATGATGAACCTGATTCAACAAGGTGGCCTGAGCAGAAGCAGCTCTGTTCTTAGGGTATAGTACATAAAGAGATCTCTTGCTGTGATTATCACTGCAATCTAGACTTCATTTCTTCACTGACAAGTTTCCAAAGCCTGGGGTGTTTTTCTTGGAAATGCTAAGATTTAGTACCTACACTGGCTGAGTCCTTAGAAGGATGCTGTCTTTTATCTCAAAGAACATCTAAGATTTGCAGTTTAGTTGGTTTCCTTTTCTTTTTAATTCAAACCAGTTTCTCAATCCTCATCTGCAGTGACCGTGGTACAGCTCCCTTACAAATGCACTGATGCATTACAAACCTGGAAATGAAGTTCAGTCCTCTTAGACCAAACCTGAGAAGGTTTGTTCTTTGGGATAATATTTAGAATTCCTTTGCATTTCCAAAGTCTCTGCATTTACAAATGACTACAAATGCCACAAAAACATCCACTGTTTCAACTTCTTTCTATCTTTCATTCTTCACATGCAGGATAGGGACCAGCATCATTTCCCATCATCCTGAAACTAGAGCAAACCTGTAGTTAGTGTCTAACGGTTTCTCTGCTGGCCAGGTGCTAAGTGTCCCTTCAGATGTGCTGAACAGCTTCACCTCCCACCAAAGTCAAGGTAACGTGGAGATGTTCAGCACCTTTGCTGGATCAGCTTCCTGGTTTCCAAGGCAACTGTTCTTCAGCGAGATTTAATGAGAAGGTGAAGAGATCCATGAAGCTCTTTGAACACGCAGAGGAATGGAGAACTTACAGAAATCACTGTGCCTTTTAGGGGAAAAGGACAGGTGGCTGGACTGAATGAACAATAAATTATTTGACATTTTAATGGGTTAACATGATATTGCAGAAAATGACCTGAATAAAGTGTCTCAATCCCTGTGGAGAAAAAGAAAATAAAATAAGTATAATGGAAAGAGGAACCATAAAAGGCTGAAATCTGAGTTTATTCAAACTGTCTGAATGGAAGTGAAAGGAGCAAGTTACAGTCCTTGTTACAGCCTCTTAACAACTGTTGGTCTCAAAATGAATTGGGAAAAAAAATCTGCCTGTGATAGCCTAACATGGAAAAGCTGTCTGGATAAGCTCCATAAAACACAGCCTTTATATCAGTGACACAAATAAGAATCTATTCGCAGGAGATGTTACAGCAAAGGCAACAGGTACGTCTTGTTCCAACCTCAAGCAGTGTCATTTGCTACAAGAAAAATGGAATTGTTGCTTGTACCCAAAATGTTTCAGATCATGTTTACACTGTGCCATGTGTTTTAGCACCATAGAATTTTCCAGGTTTATTAAACTATGAACAGAGTCACCTTTTAACAACAAGAAAGTGTTTTTTAAGATCAAGACTTATCTATCCTGTATTTGGCAAAGGAGAGGTAAGCAAATACATATTTTTGATTCTAAAAGAAATATTTGCATTTTAATAGTTTCCTCATGGTAATTTAGACATTAAAATGAAAATAGTTCACCTTTTTCATTAGAATGAAGTCTGAGCCTTTTCAGTTTAGTATTAGAAAACTTCCTTATTTAGAGTCAACTTTGACATGAAAGTGCCTCTGTTCATTACATCTCTAAAAGTTTCAGCAAACTGGGAATAATAGATTTTGCAAACATTTTTTTGGGATGAAGAAGGGAGGAGAGGGATATTGGTCAACTTAGCAGAAAAAAAGCAATATTTTTTTTTAATTAATTAAAAGCAGATATTTCAAGTCAAAACATTTTGTGTGTCTAATGGGACATTTTAAATGATTTCCCTAGCGTTCTTAAATGAAGCATTGGTAATATCAGAATTGAAAACAAGTATTTTACAACTGAAAGGATGAACATTTGCTTTGGGAAATGCTGAAATGAAATATTCCAACTGGTGCTTGGCTGGAAAAACAAAAATAAAGCAAAACAAAACAAACAAAAAAAGAGAATATTTGTCAGAAATTTCTTAATTGATTCCGCCCAGTCACAGTCCAGATCTATTGTCACCATCTGTGACCCTAGAATTAAGTTTCAGTGAATGAAATGTTGATAGAGCTTTGAAAGAAAACCGGTAGCTTTGACCTTGTGAGAGAAAGACATGAGACCATTGTAAGGGCAACTATAGATCCAGTCTGCTTGGAGCAGTGCAGGACCATGTGCCACAGTGGTCACTGCTATTTCTGGAGGGATTGGTAAATCTGTGGCACCTTGAAGCCAACAGCAAACTTATCCAACTATAACTCCCATCCCAGAGCCACAGCCCTGCATAAGTTAAAGATGTACTGTCAGGGGAAATAAGATCCTAGACAGCAAAGATGGAGATGAAGAAACTTTTCTATGGATTTGGGTTATTCTGGTACCACTTACCCCAACTGGGACGTCACTCTCTCGACTTCACAGTCAGAGAAGGATGGGGACCCATAATACCTGGAGGTTTATGTAGGCTTTAATGCTCTCTCTCTGCCATTCAACTTGTAGGTCAGGCTTTATATCCTTGTTTTTAATCTGATATTTCATCTATTTTTGTTGAAGGGTCTGTGTTAAGAGTTCCAAATAGAGTCTCATGTTTTAATACGGTCGTCGTAGGGAGAGAAGTGAGTGAACATCCCTTCTAATACGATGCTGAAGGTCACAGCTTTAGCATCTATGAAATGTTTGGGCCCTGTCAGCACTTTTTGTTCATGCACCTTTATGGGTGACTTTAAAACGGTGTCTCCAACCATAAAGTTCTCTCAGCCTTTAATCTTATCAACTGTTTTCTTGAATGTTATAGCCAAGATCACTTGACTAATTCAGCTTACAAAGTACTACTGGGAAAGAGTATTTATGGTAGTCCCAGCAAGGACAACCAAATTAGCTGTAGCACGCAGCCAGCCCGAAGAAGAAATAAAACAAGGGAGTGAGATAATTTGGAGCAAAATGTAAAAGAAGCACAAATCATTTAATAAAGGTTTTCCCTGGAGGAATCTTTTCAAGCAGTTGAACATGGGGACAGACAAGAGGAATGAGGTCAATTGTGTTTAGATACAATATGTACATTTTATTTTTTAAAATGATCATCATTTGTCAAATTTCATGGGCCAGATTCTTTCCACAGTTTAACTGATATTCAAATTTAAGTCATTAAAATAAGATCTTGTCTTTAATAGACAGGAAGGTGAAGAGAGAAACTGATTTCAAGGAAAATGTGAAACATTCTCTGAAGGGGAATGATAAAATGTCTGAGAACTGGGAAATAAAAATAGGGTATAAACAGCAAGTAAAATGGACTAGTTCTGTTTTATCAAAAAGTGTAGCAAACAAACAACATATCTGTAATTCTCTAGCAGGCTCAACATTACATGCTTTGCATTCCTCTCACTGCATTCATAAACCCAAGTCCAGGCGAACATAATAGTAACATTGGAGTCCAGAAGGACAAGAGGTAAGGGGAACAAATATTATCCTCATTCTCTGAATAAAACTGCCTTTTCCTCCCCTACTTCAGATGAAAACCTCATGGCCACATCTAAGGCTGAAAGACAGACCATCTCCATTCTCCACAAGATGTTTCCTCCCCAGCACAATGGAAAGGAAGTATTTGAACATGTAGCTCCCTCAAAGATGTAGCCCTCAGTAGGTCCAGTCACAAGTCCAATGCTAGCCCAATGCCATGAAGAGTGAAGCACCATAGTTTGATGTGGGCTGAAGATCTACCCTGGAACTTAATAACAGCAAATGAGTTGCTAAGATTTACTTTTTTCTTAATCACTGGAAAAATGTCATTTTTTTCTCTATGCTGCTTTTGTATTGCAATAGCCTGATAATAAACTCTGATTCCTCAATTGAAAAAACAAAGGAGAAGTTTATTCATTCCCTCCAAAGATGAAGTAACATGATCTACAGCAGAAAGCACAGTGAAAGCATGAGACAGCTCTGCTGCAAGATTTCAGCATGATTTTGTCCACTGTGTTTTACATCTTCCTCTACTCCCCCTCCTCTAAAATGAAAACACATAAAAATAATTTTTGCATTAAGACATATCATCCACCTTATTAAGCAGGAAAGATCAGGACTACTCAGGGAATTCAGAAAAGAATAGTAGAGCAGAGAAAGAATCTGCTCTGGATAAGATGATCTGGGTGGGCCTGAATGATTTAAAGCCTTAATGGATCTCTTCTAACCTCTTTCCTCTGTCTGCTCCAGGAATTCAGCTTCCTGCTGGGAGAGGGCTGAAAGGAAACCTCATCACAGTGGAGTATGAAGGACCGTAACTGATACCCATGGTAGTTGATTCTGCAAAGACAAGTGACATCAGAAAGGATCTACACAAGGACTATTTGTGGGAAAACCCCATGAGAGCAGTTTTCACCCTGCACCATGCTAAGCCCCCTCCAAAAGAGATGCTTCTATGTGATCATTGTTTGTGTGGATGAGAGAAAACAGTGCTAAGTACCCTCCAAATTATCATTCTCTTCCGGATCGGTATAAGATAGAGTGGATGAGGCTCTCACCAATGATCTATGACCTGCTCAGTTTCACCTGTGGAGTCCAAGACTCATACAATCTGATCCTACCTCTTCCTGACCTTCAGCAAGGCTCTCTCTGCAAGACAACCCTTCCTTTGCCTTGGGACCTAGATGCCATAGCTAGGTGAGCCAACTGAACCTCCATCTGGACAAGAGAAAGATCCTATGTTTATACTGCTGCTGGAGGGGCTGTCTCAAATACTTAGCCAATGACCTGTATGTTGTGGGAGCTTGTCCATACACACATGCACTTTGACAGGAGACACTTGAGAAGTTTGTGAGATGGATATGTGGATGGATTGTAGTCTACAACTCCTGCCAAAAGGATCAGACCATGGAGAATGCAACCTGCCCTTCTCAGCTGTAACCTGTCCTTGCACAAATAGAGACATTTCAGTGAGTGAGTCTTCATGTCCAAGGCTGTTGTTCAACAGGGTGAGGAAAAGCTATGAATTACTGAACATACATGCCAAG
>WTSP01004591.1:5040-46376 GCA_025331215.1 Actenoides lindsayi | reverse complement strand
ATTATCCGGAGGCGGTGGCCGTGGGGTTGGGATGGGCCTTCTGTGCTGTGGTGGTATGGGGGGTTGGGTCAACGCAGGGGGAGGAGGGCACGGCAGGGGACGGGACTGTCTCCCTCTGCCCACAGACTCACAACTCACATCTGGGTGTGCCAGCTTCCCCATGCACTTTGGGGGAATAAGGATGCCCTTGAGACTGTGAAATGAAAGCAAAGCAATCTAGGCAGCCTCGGATCTGTACCCACACTAAGTTGCTGAGAAACAGCAGTTTAGCTATGCTGATTTTTAATTTTTTTAAATTTTTTTTTAATTGACAAAGCCCTACATCCTTTGATCTTTGAAGGGCATGTTTATCCGACATTGTTCTTTGCAGCTATACTGCTTCTGGTTACAAATTGTGAGAGTCATGTTCTGTTTCGATGAAACAATAGGATTTAATTATTAGCAGTCTTCAAAGACAAATGCAGGGCTCACATTCTTCTCTGATTACAAGGTCAGAGAAGCAGATCAGTAGCTGAGAGGCAACAGAGTTGAACAATCTTGTTTACATTATTCTGGGTTGGGGGGGGAAAGACTGCAATTCTTAATTTTAAATTAGTTTTTCTGCAAATTTTCTGTATTTATTAAAAAAAAAAAGCAATCAGCATATAAATCAGGAGGTTGATTGGATTTCACATCTTCAACCTTATTCAAGGTTGGTTGTCCTTATGAAATGCATGCATTACGTTTAAATGTGAAACTCAGGAGTAGAGAGGTGTCATTCTGTGGACAGCTAGTGTCAGGAGATCAAACAAAGCGATCAAAACATTCATTCTGGGATTTAAAGATGGGAAGTAATTATCTGCATCAGTTAAAAATGTAAGAAATTCTGTTAAAAGAGGAAGGTACTGACATACTCCATTCAGAAGAGTAGCTTCCTAGAAAATTATGGTATTGTCACCCACATGTGTGACAGGTTGTCCGTTACTGGATATTTTAAGAACAGGTAATGTAAACAGCTTTTAAGAGCAATTTTGGAAGTGACTTTGTTTCTACTGTAAATTTGTGGGTACAGATTTCTACAGTGAAGCTTGACGCAGACTCCCTAGCATAAAAAGGCTTTGTATGTCATCATAACCCAAGGAATATCAACTTCTCCAACTCCAAAACCTAAAGAAGGCTTACAAGAAAGTGGGGGAGGGACTTTTTACAAGGGCATGTAGTGATAGGACAGGAGGTAATGGCTTTAAACTGAAAGAGGGTAGATTTAGATTACACATAAGGAAGAAGTTCTTCACTCTGAGGGTGGTGATACACTAGAACAGGTTGCCCAGAGAAGCTGTGGATGTTCCATCCCTGGAAGTGTTCAAGGCCAGCTTGGATGGAACTCAGGTGTCCCTGACCATGGCAGGGGGTTGGAACTTTAAGGTCCCTTCCAACCCAAACCATTTTATGGTTCTATGATTGCACTGCTAATAATTGTACCTCCTAATCAATCATTTAGGCATATGTGTCACTTCAAGCAGAAGAAATGCTCAGTTTATGGCCCCATGAGACTATTCAATTACTGATAAATCATCTTAAATAGTAGTCTCTGGAGGAGTCTGTGTTTTTCTTGTGTTTATGTCTACTAAATATAGAGGTAGTCTAAACTAAGAGCCAAGCTCTTTAGGCCACTAAAAAAAGTGAGATGAATCTGAAACTTAGCCTACAAACTGGTGAGCAACTCCAGCTCCTTTTTTACTTCAGAGTTTTCATGGATAATCTGCTGATTCTCTTTCTTTTTTTTTTCCTTTTTCTCTTATTTCTTAATGAAACAATAGCTGAAGACATCAAAGGAACAGCACAGTATACAAGATAAAGCACAATCAAACAAAAAGAACTATAAAAGACCCTTAGCTCAGAAACAGTGCTATTTTATATTAATATTTCATTTAACTGGAGACATCTCCATGCACTTGCAGGTTCTGATATGAAGCAACAAGTGGAAATTCTTTTCAACATCCTGCTGTGGTAATAACACAAGTTGAGAAGAGAGGTGTCCTCTCTAGATGGTGGCAGAGTTTATCATCCTCATCATGGAGCAAGGTCTTTGTCCACTGGTTCAGAGATCTCATTCTAACCTGATCTTCACCATTTAGTGGCACCCAATGTAAGTCCTTAAAGAATAAGTAAAGAGGAAGACCAGATACTTGGATAAACCTGGTGCAGAGTGTGACCAAAAGGAGGCCTAGAGTCTCATGGGAAAGAAAGAAAGAAAAAAAGAAAAAGAGCAGAGTTATGCAGATTACTTCAAAGAAGTTGCATCCAGGACAAACTTCACTTTCAGGAGTCACGTAAAGTGTCAGGAATGGCAAGCATGAAGTAGAAGAAAGCAATAAAGCTTTGGAGCTCATGCAGTCAAGAGCTGGTCTTACCAAGGCTGTCCTACCATGTGTCTACTGACTCAAAGACATACTATGAGGGTGATGGAACACTCGAACAGGTTGCCCAGTGAAGTAGTGGAGGCCCCACTGCTGGAGACATTCAAGGTCAGGCTTGATGAGGCTCTGAGCAACCTGATCTAGTTGAGGATGTCCCTTCTTAGTGCACAGGGGTTGGACTAGATGACCTTTGAATGTCCCTTCCAACCCAAACCATTATATGATTCTGTGATTCTGAGCATTGTTGCAGAGTTCTGAATTTAGAACTTTTTTTTGTTTCCAACGGAGAGAAGTAGGAAACTGTAAGGCTTGCAGCACATCACAAAGACAAGTTTTGGGAAGAGGAAGTGAGTTGTGCTGACACTGAAGGCCTCTAAAGTCTGGTAAGATGCCTCTCACAGTGTTTCCTTAGCTTGACACAGGGCAGGAGCAGAAGACTAGTCACCAAAGTATTTTGGTGATGCAAGAACTGATGTGTCTTTGGGTATTCAGGCCGGTAAGTGGTTGGCAAACGATTATTTCTAGATCAGTATACTAGGCATAGGTGCCTAATTTCCAGATTAGCACCTTTTCCCACTTCCTTTTTCATCTTTGAAAATCCTTGGATCTGTCTGAAGATCTTGCACAGCTTATTATCTTATTCTGGGATTAGTCCCACTGACCTGGAGGTTTAGGAAATCAGGTTAGAGGAAATCAGGTAATTAAGACCCCAATCCATTGAGGTTTTTTTACTCATTAGCTGCCCAAAACCTAGTCCAGCAATTAACATTATGTTCCCAACACAACTGCTAGAGTAAACCACACCAGGAATTTTATTTTAACATATTGAGACTGTTCCAGTACGGCTGGCATCCCCAGATGCTGTGTTTCCATTTCAGGAGGTCAGATCCCCAAATCAGAATTCATGGTTCAACCTGTAATTCTGTGACACAAGGCAGGATAAAACTTTCAGATAAGTAAAATCCCCAACCATATTTGCTGTCATGAAATAACATCTGGACGATGTCTGGGTTTTGCTTGGTCAGGCTTTTTCTAATTGTATGTTTTGTCTTAGTGGACTCCTGTGATATAAAACATTCCACACAGCATCTCTCATAATCCCAGTCCCCAGTGACATTAGCGTATTAAAGATTACAGCAACAGGCAGAGTTACTGTTTCATATATTTTCAGTCATTTTCCCACAATGATTTCTGACACATTTTGTTTGTGATGGGCTTGCTCTGTGTTTAAAGGTGTTGAACCTAACAGGGTGAATCATTATTCTTAGTGGACTTGACCAGGACACAATTCCTGCTCAATTCCTATAACACATTTACTGACATGACCATGGGCAGATGAACCAAATATGGATTTTTTTTCCCAAGCACCTAAGTTCTTAAATCCCATTAATTTCAGTGCTCAAAAATCATATAAAAATTGGCTTTTGGGCACAGATCACCCTACATAATTTTAAGCATCTACCTGAGGGTGTGGTTTCTGAAGATTTCCCTGCTGCTGAAGAAAACATCTACTTTCAGTGGACAGTGCAAACTACCCAAAAGCTAAGTGTCTCCTTGGTCTGTAGAGGTGCTTTTTACCCCAGACAAGCACCCTCAGTTTGGTACATAGAGTCAAATGGAAAGAAAATGAGCCTTTGTGTTAGAATTCATCCTACTTACTTTTAGATGTCTGAAATAGGATGTTTGAGAGCGAATAGCAACCACTGGCTCCCCTTGTAATCAATGACCAGACTCTGGAGAGTAGCTCATCTCACCATAGACACCCACCCTGGACTCCTTTTAGGCAGCTGAAGAGAATCCAACCACATGGCAATTAATACTTTAATTAGGATCAGCCAAAGCAAATTCACAGGCAAAATACACTGTTCCACCCAAAAAGCTTCAATCTCAACAGGCACCAATATAAATGTGCAGAATTGCTTGGTCTGGATAATTGACAAAGTTACTGAGGTGCCGAAGTCAAAGAAATGAATGGAGCGGAGCTGAGAGCAGGGAGGAGACAGTGGGTGATTGTGCAGGCTAAAGAAAATTGGTTTAATTATACCCACTTGAAAATACTAGAATAGTTGCTGAGAAACACTCTCTTGCAAGCCTTTACTTTCAAAGCCAAAATAATTATTTTCACATTTGTTGATGAGCTTCATTAGGTAGAATTAGAGAACATTTCCAACACACTTCCCTCTTCTCTCATCCCCAAATATACTCTCCTTCAGGGAACGAGGCTAACAGACATGCTTGAAATGCCTATGTCAGCACCTCGATGGGAAGAATAAAAGTGTGATTTCCCTGGAGAATGAAAACCACGGCAAAAACTTAACAGAAGTGATAGCAAGCACCCTATAAAACTGAACTAGAGGGAAGATAGGAAGATCCAGAGATAATTTGGTGGGGGGGTGAATTTAGCCTGACAGCTGGCAAAAATCCAAGACAACCCTTGTCTTAGTCATAACAGTGCAATGTGCACACTGCCTAATTACAGTCACTTTGGAGTTTTTCTATGGGGCTTAGCAGGCACCCACTTGTGCTGACGGACAGTTTATGCTATCCCAACATCATGGGGTTAGGAAGACACACGGTGCCAAACGCTGAGTAAATGTTTGCTGCCCTCCTGTGTGCAACTGCAAAAAAGACACATGGAAGGATCCAAGAGCCCTGGATTTGTCTCTCAAGACTTCCAGCTCCCGGGGGAATGGCTGGCGTGGAGTGCGTGTTATGTATTTACCCCTGATTTGCATCGGTGAATCATCAGCGAGCTGATCCAGATTTTTGCTAATGGGATCTGGGCCCTTGTTCTCCCACCATCTGCTTGTTGTATCCATCTCTTGTCATATATTTAGATACCATTTGTTGCTCCATGTGTGCGGTGGGAAAAAGGGCTGCGGGTGGAAGGACATTCCTCGATTGTGCTCTGAGAGCAGCCACAGGATCAGTTTGGAGCCAGCACCAGCAGCCTCCGAGCTGGCCAGACAGCACTGTGTGGTGGCTCACTCTCTGCACGTAACACTGAGTAGAAATTTCTATCAGGAGATTGGGAAAGTGAAGAAATCAGCTGCCCAAGGCAGTGTTGGGATCTCCACCACTGGAGGTGTTTTCGAAAAACACCTTAAACTCACATTTTCAGGAACATTTTCAATGAAGTCCATCCTCCCTTGGGGCAGCAGATAGTTTAGAGGGTCTCTGACCCTCAACCTTCTTCCCTGAGATTTGGCTAGGATTTTGTTTGCAACACAGTTAAATGAAAACTGAACGTTTTATGGGTTCATTTCTGACTGTAAGAATCACTGCACAGAGTTTCATGCTTATCTAAGCACAAATCAAGGTGTCGGGTTAGCAGTTTGACGGTGATCATTTGGCATATTTGTCTTAGTACTGCTTGGCAGTAAGAATATAGCACAACATCCAAAACCTCTATGGAATCATAGAATGGGTTGGGAAGGAGCTTAAAGACTATCTTGTTCTAACCCACCTGCCATGGGCAGGGACACCTTCCACTAGACCAGGTTGCTCAAAGCCCCATCCAGACTGGTATTGAACACTTCCAGGGATGGGGTAAATGCTTTTATCAAACCACAAGTGCTTCTTGTGTTTATGGTTAAAAATTAGCATCTTATTACTACACAAAAAGCAATCTAAAAAAGGCTGTTGGAGCACAGCCGAATGAAGTTCACTACAAAGTTTCCAGATAATAAGTGAATATTTCTGTATTGATGTTACTTGTAACTCAATACAAGCAAATTTCCTAGGTCTAAATTTTCCTTACTTACATTCTGACAAAGCTGGAACAGGAAGATCACAACACAAGCACACAAAATGTTGCATTATGCTGGGCAAACCAAATCTCTTCAGTTCACCCTTTGTAAAGAATCAATTTTCTCTCTTTTGTTTACCAAACGTGGAAGCTTTATTTTATTCAAGACAGTTCCCCTCTGCATGGTTTCTGCTTTGAAAAGTGAGTAGATTTTGAAGCATTAGATCTCAAGGTCCTGTTTGGGGACTGTGAGAGCAAATCTTGTTCTCAACTGTGCCATCCTCATTGGCTTCATCTGAGCGATTTCAATGGGAAATCAAGTCATACAGGTGTAATCAGGGAAAAAGAACAGCCCAGTCCAAGGATTCAATAGTCCTAAAATGACCTTAACTGGGATGACTGGTAAAAAAAAAATGCTACACATGGGGGCCAAAGCTTTCCTGATTGTTCCTGTGTGGTTAGGTTCAACCCAATTTTGTCATCACAAATATGTCTAAAATGAAAGTAAAACTAAACCTGTACTTTTTAAATTTTTTTTTTCTTTTTGTAGGTCTACAAAGCCCTGCACTAGAGATTTCTTTTTTTAAATAATCACTCGCAGGGTAGAGCTCTGCAAAACGCCAAGATCTGGCAGTTTGACCCACAAATTTCTTTAGTCAAAAAGTCTCTCTGTGGAATTAGATGAGGACAGAGCAGCAGGACATTACACAACTGTTGTGTAGAGTTAAGTAGACAGGGAATTGAATGCTGTTTCTCAGACAGGACTAAGTTATAATGGTTCTGTCTGCTTTCATGTCATTTTTTTATGAGTTGTTGGATGGAGAACCCAGCTGACAAGGACAAGTTTCCAGCTCCATCACATTTCCTATTCAGCTGCTTTGGCTGGAGGAGTTTGCAGGGCTCTGGTGGGGCAGAGTTATGCAGTTGACACTTTCTTGGCTTCATGTCCCTGCAGAGAGAAGGGAAAAAAAAAGCCAGGACTGTTGTGCCAAGACTATTTGCAATCTTGTCACATCCTACTGGCACCTCTGAAGAGGAGACGCCAAAGTTGACAGGGAGAAGATGGGTGAATGAAGGAACCAAGGGAAGGCATGGCAATGCCTATCTATCTCCTTCACCAAGATCTCCATGTCCATGCTGGGGGTGTGAAAAGCCTGAAGTGTGTGTCCCTACTGCATGAGGGTGTCAGGGCAGGCCCACTCCTCAGGCTGTTTCCATCATTTAGTCACTAGCACGTCCCCACAAGACAAAGTGACACCTCATTGGGCTCAGAATGACCCAGGGATTGCATCTACCTCAGAAGACCTCTGTCCCATGAAAGAGGTTTTAGAGGGCTTGAAGGGCTGGTTGACAGTGGGTCAAACAGACAAACCCCGAGTATTGATTTAAAGCTCTCTGGGAAGTCTG
This sequence comes from Actenoides lindsayi, assembly GCA_025331215.1. Taxonomy (NCBI): domain Eukaryota; kingdom Metazoa; phylum Chordata; class Aves; order Coraciiformes; family Alcedinidae; genus Actenoides; species Actenoides lindsayi. The sequence goes on along the minus strand of WTSP01004591.1, from coordinate 38,822 downwards.
TGTTCAACTCATAATTAAAGGGTTGATGACTTTGCTCAAACTGGGGCCCCGGGATAGCTGACATATCCTTCTTGAGGTGGTTTTAGCTTTGAAAGACCAAGCTTAGAATCTTAGATGGCTCCTCCAAGGTGTTGTCATCTCACTTACACTGTCCTGAGCCCTTGTGCCCTCCTGTCTGCAGCTTCTCTCCTCACTTTGTCACTCCACCAGACACCTCCCACAACAAGCCAGGAACCTGGTAGTTGCAAGGGTTGTGCTGCACAAAGAAGGTGGCCCAACTTTTGCTTTGTGCCACAGCTCCATGCTCATGCTGTGTCATGTGGCCTGAAAGCTCTGCTATGTACCATGTACAGCAACCTTAGGAACCTGCCATCACTTCCTTGATGCATCTCTGGATGCATGGTGGTCTCACACACTTGTGGATAAAGAAACTGGAGGAATCATTAGCTGTACACCTTTCAGGTTTCAAAATGATGTTTGTCGCAGTCCACTCTGGCACAAGTCTTAGCTTGTTGGTCCAAATGTCCTTAAATTAGACCTTACTTGTATGTTGTGCAACACTGTCCATGTAAAAAGCTCCTTCTTTCACCTCATCAGAGAAGACTGAGCAAAACATGAACTGCTCTGATGTATAGTAGGACTCCTAATACAGTTCACTGCTGGCTGCAAACCAGCCCTGTGAGCAGTTCCACTTGGAAAAAATTCAGTGGCAACTGCCAGTTAATGGACTGCCTTCACTACAAGACAAACCCAGATGACAGTGTTGTTCTAGTGGAGCTTTTATTTGTAGCATGAACAAAAAATTAATGTACCAGAGGCACACAAATACTGCAAATTAGTCTTTTTCCACAGCAGTCAGCAGAGAAATGCCCATTGAGAGGCCTCATGTCCTTAGAGGGCTCATTTTATTTTGAGCTTGGAGTTGTCTAAAGGTTGTCAGATGGCAAAAGACCGTTTTGGAACCATGTAGCAGATGGTGAGAGGACAGCAAAAAGGCAGGACATGTTTGAGCTACTATCTTCTCTGTGGTCACAATCCTTCAGAAACTCCTATATTACAGCCCTTTATCTGAATTTCTAACTCTGTGGTCTCTTGTACGTCTTGTATATCGTGAATGAACAAAGGCACGAAAACTAGGGAAAATTGGGACAAGGCAGGGGACATGATTCCTGTGGTCATCATCCCACAACATCAGTGCACATACAGAGGTATGAATGTGAGCCTAGCTTTACCACTCCCCTTCTGGGTGATCTTGGGCAAGCTACTGCAAACTGTCAGCCTTTGCCTTTGCCTTCTGAAGTCTCTTCATTGGCTCAGAGTAAGAAAGATGTTTTCCCATGGATATGAAATGCTGTGTGAAAAACAACTCCAGCATGCTCCAACTCCTCTTAAGTGGAGTGTCAGTCTGAGCAGGAAACATAAAAGAGCATTTAGAGTGGTGGGAATAGCAAAAATTGAACTTCATCCCAACCATAGGGAGAACTAGAATTAAAACCATGTGAGCTATAAGCTGTCCAGATAGATATTCCACTCATGTCTAGCAAGAAGAAAAAAGAAGAAAAAAAAAAGGAAAGAGTAAAAAGGCAAAAAAAAAAAGGAAAAAGGAAAAAGAAATGCATCCACAACATTTTGTTGGACATTTCTCTATGCTTCCCTAAACTATTTACATAACATGACTTACCATGCTCGCTCTTTGCCTTGTGAATTGCTTTCCCCTTGGCTTTCTCTCCAACGCACCTGTGTTCCCACTCCTCTCTGTTCAGAGGAGCTCAGCATCTTTGCTCTCAGCTGTAAATATCTTTCCAGCAGAATCCGCTGGTATTGAACTTGGAGTACAACCAAGTGCAGCAAGCCTGAAATCTCCCATTTGGTTTTATATGCAGCAGTGCTCAACTTGCAATACTACTTTGAGGGAACATGTCCTTCTGAAGGAAAACTGTTTGGGCCAACACATGCAATGAAAACTAGGGTTTTCATCAAGACATTAGAAGTGATGATAGAACTTAAGCCCTCTTCTCCATTTCAACCAGTTTGGGTAATTCTGAATGACAATGAGGGGAGTCACATGAGGAATTTTATTAAATGGCTCAACACTGTTGGCATGGCTACAGAAATAAGGAGGTTGGTTGGATCTCAGAAGGATTAAGAACTATTTCTTTATCTCCTGCCATCTCAGGAAGGAAACAGTTCAGTTCTGTCTCCATCTCTTGCTCATTCAGATGGTTCTCTCTTTGCTTGAGTGACCTTCTCATTATTTTTGGATGTAATTTAGTACCCACCCATAAAGGACCTCAATCTTTCTCTCTAAGAATGTCTTTCCACCAAGGCAAAAACACTTCTCAGCTCTTGGACTGGTATGGGGTTTCTCAACATGACAGGTAGGATTTTAGCTCCTTGGGAGTGATGGACCAAGGACAGGCCAGTTTGTTCCAGTCATGGAAGCAGAATGAGGGAAAGGCAGCGATACAGACCCAGGATGAGTACTGAAGAAATGGGTGATTTCTCTCTCTGCCCCAGTGTGATGGGCACAACAGTTGCAGCTGGGGGTAGCCACACTTGAGCAACGGTCACCAGCCCAAAGATCCTGGTTCTGCCTTCAGCCCTAGCTGCTTTCCTGTCTGCCTTGCCTGAGATCCCAAACCAGTCCTCTTAATACATGTCACATCTGTTTCCTTTTATTTCTGGTAGAGCTGGAAATGGGTGTATGAGATGCTATCAGGTCCACTGGGAACATCCTATGGGGGTAGGGTAGAGCTGAAGGCTATTCAGATACACAATAGATGGACCAGTCACATGAAAACAATTGTACAGGTATGTTTCCTGAGGGTAACTCCTTCCTCTTCAATCTCTCCACTGGACTGAATAAGAAAAACCTGCTGAACAGCAGCCCTAGGGGGGGTAATATATTCCACAACCTACCGAAAGCAATGCCAGCATCTTCTCAACAAACACTTTTTCCTACACACGCAGCTCATTCTTCTAACAACCAGTTGCAAATAGGTTTTATTGCTTAAGGGCTGGCTGAAGCAGACATTTAACAGACTTTAATTCTTCATCAAGCTTCAGATTTTCAACCCAGGAAATCTTTCTCCTTTTCACCCCCTCTCTTTTCTTTCTCTTTGTTAAAAGCAGGACATGACAGCCTGCAGGGTGATGTCTATTGTTATAAGTTGAAAGATCTAGCACACTCCAGAGTCTGAGAGCATGAATGAATTATTAACTCCCTTCCCCACTGTTCCTGGTAATGTATGCAACACTTGAAAAGGCTTTTCTTTTAGCTCCAAGTAGCATAGATATTAGCGGCTATTCAAAACAGCCTGGCAGAAGCTGTGTTAATGTTGCTCAGCCAGGGCTTGACAGGCATGAACTTTGGATCTTTCCAGTTGAACAGGAGAAGGGCTGTAGTCCAGAAATAGTAGCAGCAGAATTACAGCAATAACTAAACAGCTTGTCCCAAGAGCCATGGTAATTTGCTTGGGAGGGGGAAGGTCAAGCTAACTCATTTTCAACTGGAAAGGCATGGCTACTGCTGTCTAACTCTTGTCAGATAACCAGGGCAGTTCACTTAGAAGCACAGTCACCTGTAGATCACTCTGTGGCCAAAGGGGTGCCAATTACCTCCCAAAACTGTTTTAAATCGTTATTCTATGATATCTACCCCTCTTTGCTGAGTCTGTGGAGCCCCATTGTCACAGCCTGTCTCCTTCTCCTTTGTGACACCTTCTTGCATTACATCCCCAGTTAATGGTCTGACTCAACTGTGAATGTCCTCTGCTGACCATTCCTGCCTGTGGGGGTGTTGAGTCCTGGGAGCCTGAACTGGGAAATTTTCCTGATAGTAGTGGGGTGAAAGCTACCAAACTTAGTTCTATGTATGTTGGTTGATGTCCCTTTCAAGTGGTTGCCATGCATACTTGCAAGGTTGCCACATCTCACTTGTTGAGGACAGAGATGGTGTGATGGGCTTTCCCAGTGTTCCCTTCTGGCCTCAGCCAGTTCTTATCTCGCCCCAGCATTTCTCTAGTCTTGTGGCCAGACACAGTTGTCTTGACCAGTACTGCAGCAGGATGAGTTGTCATACACTGGAACCCTAATCTATAAAACCCCTGGTCCCAACCTTCTAACTGGCAGAGCCAGTCTCCCAGTGCCAATGAGAGCCCAGACAACACTATGAGTGAGCTATACCCAATACACTTAGAGCATCCTACAAGTTAGGGGTTCACCTGTTAGAAAGCAGCTCTGCAGAGGACTTGGGACTCGTGGTGGACAAAAAGTTCACTATAAGCCAGCAGTGTGTTCTTGTAGCCAAGAAGGCAAATGGTTTCCTGGGGTGCAGTAAGAAGAGTTTGACCAGTAGGTTGAGAGAGGTTCTTCTTTTCCTCTACTCTGCCCTGGTGAGGCCACAACTACTGTGTCCACTTTTGGGCTCCCCAGTTCAAGAGAGACAGGGAAATATTGGAGACAGTCCAGCGGATGCTACAAAGATACTGAGGGGAATGGGAGCATCCCTGTGACAAAGAAAGGCTGAGAGACCTCAGGCTGTTTCACCTGGAGAAGAGAAGACTGAGAGGGGATCTTCTCAATGCTTATAAATAGCTAAACATGGGAGACAAGAGGATGGGGCCAGACTCTTTTCAGTGGCGCCCAGTGATACGACAAAGGGCAATGAGGACAAACTAGAACACAGGAAATTCTATCTAAAGATAAGGAAAACTTATTTCCTGTGAAGTTGCCAGAGCCCTGGAATAGGCTTCCCAGAGAGGCTGTGGAGTCTTGTTCTTCTAAGACTTTGAAAACCCACCTGGATGCATTTCTGTGCAACCTGCTCAAGGTGACCTTGCTTTGACAGGAGGGTTGGATGAGATGTTCTCCAGAGGTCCTTTCCAACATTCTGTGATTCTGTGTTCTTCTAACACGTGTTTTGAGACCACCACATGACAATTGTCTCATACATTAAAAAAAGAGAAACTTGAGAAGACCATTTTACCAGGGATGAACACTTGTGTTAAACTGTCCCTAGTTAAAGAAAATGAGAAAAAGTGTCTCATGGGTTCATATTGGTTCCTGAATTACTAGGCAAATATGACATATAACAGAGTAGCAATCAGGATTTGTTCAGGGATGATTTTTCTGGTTAATGAAGTCTGATTTCTTACAGTCTTATAACATTGGCCTCACATGCTCCGCCTCCATAATCAACCCAGCTTTCCGTCTAATCCTTTATAAGCTTCATTTGGCAAAAGTCTCTTGCCTAATCTATAGCACCTTCATTTTCTTCCTGCATCACAATGTCCTTGCTCTGAAATATCTCTGCTATCCTCGTGTCCACCAGCCATTTAGTTATGGAGTGTAGAGAGTGAGTGTGTTGGTCTAGGGATGCAATCAAAACAGATAACCCACAGGGCTTGTGTTTGTCCTGCTGTCTGTTGGGTACCTTCTCTGCACCCAGCTATGAATGCTTGCAGGGCTCATGGGCAACACCTCTGAGGCTTCTATCCTGCTGATGTGTTCAGCTGTTATCAGGGGAGGACTGACAGCAGATGTGTACTCTGGCAGGAAGAATGTTCTCTTAGCCACATTTCTATCAGAAATAAATGGATTAAAGGAGTTTAAATCCTCTAGTTTGTTTCACGGTGAGAGATACTGTTAGCTGACCTGCTGGACCATAAAATTTTGTTCCTCAGACCTTCAATACTTCAGCTAGTTGCCTGCTCAAAAACATTTCTGCTCCCCAGGCTTTCCTTGGACATGGGAAGCATTTAAACAGTTTGTCAAGAGAACAGGCTGAAAGGAGAAAAGGAAGGAATCACAAGCTAGAAACATGTACATTTTTTTTGCCTGGCTGTTTTACACTGAAAATCAAATCAGCTCAGCAAGACTGGGGTCTTACTTTCATTTCTATGCTTTCAAAAGCAGCCAGCTTCCACAGGACAGGCAGGACAATCCCCTCTAATAAAGCATCTCAGTGTCGACTTCACCTGTGATTTCACCTTGAGTGCTGAATTTGTCAAGTCTCCACGAGGACAACGAATCAGGTTTAAAGCTGCTGTGTAGTGGAAGGAACATGGTGCCAGACAGCAGCTGAGCAGGGGATATCTAGAAAGTTTCTTATGCCCAGGGTGCCACGCACCATAGTCCTGTCTGCAACGCAGTACTCTGACCTCTCTCCTGTGGCATAACCATCCAGAGCAGCTGTTCGGAGACCTATGGGTCGGGATGAGACTTGGTGCCAGTCACAGGAGGTCACACAGGAGGAGAGCAGTCAGGTTGCCACAAGATCCATGAAGATGACCATTTGTCATGCTCCACACCTGATCCAGATCGTAGGTCTGCAATTAGTTAGAGCCTCCCTCAGCAAAAAAATATGTGGGCTCTCCTGATCTCAGTCATGGCCAAGTGGGCAACCCCAACACAGCTATTCTTAAGCAGAGACAAAATTATTCCTGTCCCTTTCAATGCCCATGAAGGTCCAGCTCCTTTGCACTAAAGGAGAGCAACACTAGGTGGCACTGAATTCACTATGTGGAAGAGTCCAAAGACAGATGGACAGAGATGCTCAATGGGGGATCATGATAAACCTGATTCTGAGGAGACTTGAGCCAGGGGTTATCTTCTGCACGTTGTCGACTTCTGGAGTCCCACTTCTGTAGTGCCTTGTAGAGAGCAGTGCCAGGAGAACAGAAGTGTTTCCTCCTCTTCCTAAAGAGGATATAAAAGATGTAGCAAAATCAGGGCTTTGCTCTTCAAACATGCTCACCTTTAAATTCTTGGTGAAGTCTCACAAACTCTCCTTCTACATGCTCCGTGTACTTAAAGCTAGTAACACATATGAGTACTTTGGTAATCAATGCCTCACCCAGACTATACAAAGTATTAGGTTTCCTGAAGCCCTTTGGGGTTTTGTAGCACTGAGGACTTTGATATGGTCTCCTTGATGTAGCTTTCTTCTATAGGATCGGATGCAATCGTTGTGAAAGAGCTTACTCAGCTACTGCTGCAGGTCAGGGTAAAGCACTTGGTGGACACCATTGTATCAAGAAGCCTCCTTCATCATGTATAAACCTTCCATGGGCCGTGCAGAGAGACTGTGTGTGATGAAGTAACACAAAGCTGTACGAGATCACAGTAAAGCTCTGCTTGGCCAAGTTCTATCTCTAGCCATGGCCAAAAGAAAATGTATAAAGAAGAGGAAGACCAAGATAGCTTGCAGCTCTGGGCCTTCAGCAGCTACCAGAATGATTTTCTAAGCCCTTAATGTAGTTTACTTCCCTGAATATGTTCTATCACTTTTTGAAATCATTTAAGTGTTAACATCCCCTTATCTTCTGGCAAAGCATTTCACAGCTGCAATTTACACTGCTACAAGAAACATGTTGTCTTCCTTTTTCCAAACTAACCAGACAGTAATGCTATTTGATGCTCCCCTGGGTTTTGGTATTAGGAAAATTAGATACAAGTTGTTCCCTGTTCCTGCTTTCTAAGCCACTCACTGATTTCTATCAGATGCCTCCTCAGCTACCATTTCCAGACCAAAAAATCCTACTTGTATATAATTGTTCATCATAGTGAAACAATTCTATATTTTAGCATTTTGTCATTCTCCCACTGTTTCTAGTCCCAGAATATTGAGCTCTCAGTTGGGGACACAGGACAGCAACATAAATAACATCAGCTGAAGGCCCTGGCAAGATTTATATAGTAGTGAATTGATGTTTTATGTTACTGTTATATTAGCAAATGCTACATAAAAGAACATAAATGTCACTTTTCTTGACCACAAAGCTTTGTACAAAAATGAGTGAGAGCCAAAAGGATGCCTATCACATTCATCAAGGACCTTACACGAGAGCTGTAGTTTGTAGGCAGGAGATGTCCATGGTTGCCCATGTATCTCACTGATCTCTTGGAGAATTCTCAGTAGCCCCAGCTGGCTCACTCCCTTTCACAGCAAGAATTCAAGTTGCATAGAAGTCCTCAGGCCAGTGCATGTCTGGAGCCTGCCTTCCCTCCCTTCCAAAGCCAGTAAGAAATCTCTTTTTAATTAAAAAAGAAAGCATTTTTCATTAGAAAAAAAAAAATCAAGACAGCATGCAGAAGGGCAAAGCATGAGAAATTCAGAGGACACATTTCAATACCTAGATGCATATACATACAAGATGGTAATGCTGTACCTCTCTGTATTATTTTTTTAATCCCAAGGGCCTCATATTTTTATTAACAGTTGGACTTGATGATCTTAAAGGTCTTTTCCAACTTAAGTGATTCTATGAGTCTATGATTTTTTGGGCAACACATATCGTCCCTTACATCTGAAACATCAACGTTGTGTCTCATCAGCTAAAACAGCTTCCTTTTCAGAGACTTTGAGGGTATGATTCATCCCACCTAATATCACCTGTGTAGATGTCCCTTCCCCGCTTACAATTAAAGGAAAATGTGGTCATCTTTATGATGGGAATCACCTGACCTGTTTTACACATCCATGTTAGTCTGAGTTCTAATGATTACACTTCTGGAAGTACCTGTTTCTCTCAGAATAAAAACCTGAATTTGCTCACACAAATTCCACCTTTCATCCCCAACATGTCTATTCATGTTAGCCTCCCAAATGGTGTCTACAGTCCCAAGAAAAATGAAACCAGGGGAGATTCATCTGCTTTTATGTTGCCTTAAAGACTCCAGGACTCAGCTGGATTTTACACTGTTTTCCAATGTATGTTTTCCATACACATGAATGCAGATGGCTCACTGTTGTCTTGGTTCAAGAGGAGGAAGGTGAAGGAATTTAGCCACTGTGCTTTTTAATTCCTGTGGAGATGGTGGTGTCTATCAGTCAGGCAACTTTTGTATGAGAAGTGGGGATCTGTGCTAAATCAGGTGGCAAGAATTTAGAGCGCATGTGAATCAAGGCAGAAAAAGAAAGATCTTCCCATTCCTCAAAGTTAAAAGCTGCACAAAGTTTCAGACAGCTAAATGTAGTCCAGTCTACATTCAGTTATTAATCGGATAGATGGATCCCAAAATTCCTATGTTTGGTCCAGATTTTTCCATACAAGTTACAAGCAGCTCTAAGTTAGCCTTAATTCTGATATTCTTGGATGCTTGATTTAGTTCAGTTAGATCTGCAGCATGTTAACTGAGAATATTCACACCAGAAATGGCCATCAAAACAAGACTCTTCTGAGTTGTTCCTCTAGAATCAAGCTGATTCATGATCATGAACTTTCTGTAGGCTGTAAGAGATTCAACTCCAGACACTCAAATTCTGAATTCCTCCCAGAATGTAGATATGTGAAGGTGCGTGCAGGTGTTATGTAGCTAAGCTTTCTTTTGTAGATAAAAAGGATATGGGGCACAGCTCAGCTGTGGGACTCATCTGGTCTCCAGCTGCTGATCTGGAAGTGTGAAGGAATTCTAATACAGATGCCACAAATGCCTTAGGTTATCTTACTGGCTGGGACATCATGCTTAGGTAACTGGATTGAGACCAGTCAGTAGTGACCATCTGACCATGTATAAGGATACAAACCAACTGCATAAATAGGGGCACCTAGGCCAACTGAGATGCCCTAAGTTATCCAAGATGTCAGCACAGGGCTGGTTGTTACAGGACCTACAAGAAACCTGTACCCATTCAGAGCAATAGGTGGAGGCCAGATGGGAAGGGCCTAAAATAGGCCTTTTGCATCTGCTAGGGTGATGTGTGAATCACACTCAGGGTGATGTTGAGTCACACCAGGTTCTGCTGCCTGCCTGTGCTAAATCTCCATGGACTCTAGTGGATGTTGAGCACCCATCAAACTCATAGGTTGGCACCTGCACTCTAAAGTTGAACATCTACATCTCTCAGCGTACCAAAAAAGATACACATGATCTCCTTTTGCTCTCCGTATTACATTCATTTGCTTTCCCAGTGCAGGTGGTTTAATCTTGTTTCATCAAGATTTCTATGTGAAGAAAACAGTCTTTCCTGAAGCGAAAAAAGCCTTCCCTCCAACACACAGACACAACCTCTCGATGTTGATGTATGTTTTATGTCACGCAGTAAAAGTCTCATGTGTCACTGTTTACACATTAATAGGAAGTAAAGGATTAGGCTATAAAATGAGCGTGCTGATTTCAGTTCCTTTTGTCAACAGGGATAAATCACACCATATGTTAAGTAGTAGTAAAGCCTTGGTGGAGTGCATTAATGGAACTATCCTTTAATACCTACGTACCATGGCCAAGAGAAAATAAATATTTGCTTCTTGACAGCAGTGCGTGCTTCTCAAAAAGCAACAGCTGGAAATTAGCAGAATTAATACTGCTCAGAGTAAGAAATGTTAAAGGAAACCACAGAGTCAAAATGCAGACTGAGATTTTAATGGTATTTTCAGCTAATTTTTACACTGTAGGATATGCAGTCTGGAACCAAACTGAGCAGGATTTGACATCAATCCCTCCCTGAGCCAGCCTTGAGCCACTGGCTCTTACTCACTGTCATATATATAGTCCAGTCTAGTTCTGACACAGAGCTAGTCAGGAGGGAGTCAGACCCTTTCAGTAAAAGCCATTTTCAGCAACTGTGAACTATGGAGGGGAAAACAGATGCAGTACTCACAGAAGTGGTATTAACTACCACAGATTTGCTAAGGAGGGTAAGAGCATGTACACCTTAAGCAATACACAGATCCCACATGTGGTTCTGGCTCCAGCATCAATGATATTCAGGTATGAAATTGTCCTTTTCCATCTTCCTGAAGCTTCAAGCCCACATCTTAAACTAATTTCCATTATCTGATGAATAGAATTTTCTGGCCTGTGAAATGCTGCACACCAGATTTGTGGTACAGCTTTCCCTATCAAGTTCTCCTTTTATATGATGATCACTAATAATTCAAAGCCTGGTCCATATTGTAATTAAATATATGGTAATAAATACAAGAGGCAGAACACCTTTAAACTTAACACAGGTCTTGCCTGAATTGCATGGATCCCTAGTTCATGTTATCTGCTTTTGCTTCCTTTTATATAAGAAAAAATAACTGTGCATCAAAGAATTTACCTGTGCTGTCTTGCCACAACTGTTTTTTGCTGCAACAATGAGTTCATGTAACAGAGTTGAACAGATGAAGAAAAATCATCATAGAATCATAGAATGGTTTGCGTTGGAAGTGGCCTTAAAGATCATCTGGTTCCAACACCCCTGCCATGGGCAGGGACATCTTCCACTAGAGCAGGTTGCTCAAAGCTCCATCCAACCTGGACTTGAACACATCCAATGATGGAGTATCCACAGCTTCTCTGGACAACCTGTTCCAGTGTCTCACCACCCTCATGGAAAAGAACTTACTCCTAATTTCTAATCTAAATCTACCCTTTTCCAGTTTGAAGTCACCACCCCTTGTCCTATCCCCACAAGCCCTTGAGAAAAGTCCCTCCCCAGCTTTCTTTTAGGCCCCTTTCAGATAATGAAAAGCCACAATAAGGTTTTCCTGGAGTCTTCGCTTCTCAAGGATGAACAACCCCAACTCTCTCAACCTGTTCTCATAGGAGAGTTGTTCCAGCCCTCTGATCATCTTCATGGTCCTCCTCTGGATCTGCTCCTACAGGTCCGAATCATGAAGGTTGTCTTAAGAAATAATTATTCTAGGAAAAAAACCTCTTTATGCTAATGCTCAGATTAGCTTCACACTCTACTGTGCACTTTGAGCCTCCTTTTCTTTCAGAACATCTCTGAGGGACATTACAAACACCACCTTAGGCAAGACAAAGATGACCTGTGTGAGGACAAACAGAGATGTCATTCACCAAATAATGTTCTAAGAAACTGAAGTCTTCTACCCTGATCAGAGGTGGTGATTCAGACCACCAGCTACCCCAGCTGCAGACCTTGATCACCCTCCAGTACCCTCAGTAGTTTTGGTCTGAGGCTGGAACTGTTTTTTCCTGTTCACACACTGCACCAAGCAATCCACCTTCAACTCAACAGCTGAAGCTACTCAGCCCTTCAGGGCCAAAACTACTTAAGGTAAATTGATTCCTGGTGCAGCTTTTCTCTCCTCTTCTCTCTGTGCCTCCTTAGCATCTTTTAGAATTCAAATTCTTCCATTTGACACAATCCTTTCATCTTTTCGAGGGTAAGGCCCTGTTATTACAATCCTCTGCTTGTTGTATAATTATTATAACAGCTCCCTTCGGGCTCAAGTCATTATAACTGTCATTTGATTAGCTTTTTGTCACCGGGTCTTTTAAAGAATGACTGCACCCTTCACACATAACATATGTTAATTTATTTCCACAAACATTCAAGTGTCTCTCAGCTTGACAGTGACTTGATCAGATTCTGTATTTCTTTTGCACATACTACCTCCTTCTAACTGATGACCAGATGGAAATGATGATCCCACGTCTGATTACATTTTTGCTTATATTTTAGGTTTATCAGTGGATCAAACACATACATTTAACCCACACACCTGAATCGGCATGGGTTCTCCAGACATCTATATAATGTCATAACATATAAGATTAACATTAACCAATTAAGAGTTTTCCTGGAAATTTTTTATTTGGAGAAAAAATAAATTCATCTTGAGGTCCCTTCCAAACTGGTATTCTATGACCCTGTGATTCTCTTGCTCACATCTAAGGTATCTCAGTGGCCTTTTACAGGACTTTTAAGTATGCCATTGGCTTCAGTAAGTGTCCAACTCTAAGCTGTAGATATCAGCTCTGATGGAGCCACACCTGGAGTGTCTGTAAGCAGAGCGCACTCCATTCCTACATACTGTTATGAATGTTCTTGAAGAGATGCATATGTTTGAGAAATGCTGATTTAACTTACATTATCTTAATAATGGTTAACTACTACACTCTGACCACAATACCAGTCACTTAAAAGTTGTATAGTATTCCGTTTTGTGTGTTTGATCCTATTTGTTAAGATGACAAGTCCATCACAGGTTTTAGGTTGCTCTAGGCTGTAGTCAAAAGTTTGAGGTAGTTCATACTCATATTTGCACTACAGTTATTCCTGTCTGATAAAGCTCAGAAGAACATCTCAAACAGAACCATAATTATGCATCCTAGATTTCAGAACCCACAGAAAGGGTCTGTTGGAGTTGGATGTGGGATGTTGGATTGGAGAAGGACTTCTTGCACCTCACATCATCAGTTTTGTGCTGAACCATACTGTGTACTGCACACATCCAGGCTGGGCTGAGCCTGGAAATCTCTACAAGGCTACCCTCTTTCTTTCCTATAAACACAAGTTATTGACCTGTAGGAAGAAATTGCCAGGTCTGGTCCTATGGCACCAGCTGTTGTGGTCATTTGATTTGATACAGCATTTTCTATTTGAGCAGTTGTTACAAAGGAACAATTTGGATTAGTTCCCTGATAAAAGTAAAATAAAAGAAACAGCACTAGTATCCTCCAACTGTCACTGCTCAGCACTGCAGCCCAAGTCTCACACCATGATGCAGTGACATCCACAGTTTGGTAGAAAGATGATACAATACCAACCAGATGCTTTGGACATCTGATGCCATTTCCACCAAAGGAAAATAACTTGCAAAGTAATTCAGTGGATTTGTAGAGTTGGTAATTGTCCAGTCACTAAAAAATTGATGTTCCCCTCACAAATGGCCAGAATGGATTTGTTGCCTTGCTCTGTCCTATAAAACCAGTGCTAGCCAGTGCATCACACATACTTGTCTCTGGGATGCAGTTGCTGTTGGTTTCAAAATGTGCCATCACCCTGCATCAGAAAGGGGAAAATGCAGCAGGGACTTACAAAATGGTCCCTGCTGAATTTTCAAGCCCCTAAAATGCTGAAGAAAATGGTTCCTTTAACTTTGTTCACTGACGTGGATGGGTGAGGTGGCGGTGGGGATGGTTTTTGTGATCTGTTTGGCTACAGAACAAAGATTGTGGCTGCTTCCTGTAAAGGAACCATCTGCCGAAGCAAAACATGACGATTCGTGCCCACTTCAAACACTGCATGCTCCGTCCTGCAGCTTTTGTTTCTGAGACCCAACAGTAAGTTAGGTGGAAATAATTGTTTTGGGTTTTGGGTTTGTGTTTTTAATGCTAATTTTGTTTTCATTGGTGTATTTAGGAGCAAACATTCTCTGTATATCAGGCATCTCCACCACTTACCACCATTTATCTGTCTAAAGAAAACTTTGAGGATAGGAACTGTTTATAGTTGAACCCTCTGTGTTCTGGGTTAAATAGCACCCCAATAAGGGAACCAAGTACAGGGAACGACCTAAAAGAACCCCTAGAAAACGAAGAAGACATGCAAGTACCTATAGTAGTGAACTAAATGGGTCAGGACACCTTCTCTGCCCCCACACCCACTGGCATGGCCTATCTGGTGTCTATGCCAAGACAGACACACAAAGGCAAACCAACCTCTCACATGCTAGGCCAGCATGGAGAAGGTACATTTGGAACAGTGGACAGGTCTGTGCAGAGCTGGTGGTTAGGGACTGTTTTGGGAAAGATGCTCTTCTAGTCTGTGTGCCAAAATAATTAAAGAAAGAGCATGCCCATGTGCCTCTTTCAAATGATGGAAAGTGATTGTAGGCCAGATCATGCTTATTTATCACATACTGCTTTGGTTCATCAAGGAGTTGAATTTCACTCATTAGGAAAAAAAAAAAAAAAAAGAGAGAACATTCTTTTTTCTTAAAAGCACAAAGAGAAAGTCTGATTTTCAGGGAGTTGCTTTGTTCCTGTCATCTGTCTTGCTCCTCCAGAGCTGCAGGCCACACATCAGGGAGGGTTGATACTCAGCTCCTGCTCTGCCATGATCAAGGGGAGATGACTGAAACACCCAAAATGGAAAACCTTGCAAGTGTCCTTCTGCAGGAGGCAAATAGCTGCATTTGGGTGTTACTTTTTTCCACCTCAAACCAACCCTTGGCGGGCCCAGCAGATAAAGCTTTGCCACAAGCAATGATACAGCTCATGTGACAATTTTTTCTTCTGAGGACTCGAATGCAAACGTTTGACACGTGTCTGGTTTTCTAACCACAGAGACAGTATCTTCTTCCTCTGGGCTCCGTGGGGAGGCAGAGGCTGGAGGGTTTCTCACTCTTCCTTCACCTCCCCTGACTCATTCACCCTAAGAGATGCCCAGGCAACAGGAAAATAAACTAGAGCAGACACCTCCCAAGCAGTTAGTCTGTGGTGTCCCAACCAGTCCCAGCTATTTCTTGGGGCCTTGGTCCATGGGGCTCTATTTTTTTCCTCAGGTGCAGTTGCCCCAGGTCCAAGTGAATCCATCTGCTGGTTCCTGTCTTCCCTTCCATGTCTTCCACCCAGGGAAAGGTAATGCAGAGCAAGAAAGGCTACTGGGGTCTAACAGGTTCTACTGAATCATCAAAAACATGGTAAAAGAAAAACAATAAAAATGTGTACCCGTACATCTATTCTTTCTTTACTTGCCACAGGAAATAGGCATCAAAGGGCTGTTCTGAGGCACGCAGAGTGAGAGGTGAAACAGAGCTGCTCTCATAACCAATGCACTTCGTGATTCATGATTTTCATCTTTTCCTAGAAGGAAAATCAAAGATTATGGTACTTGTTTATGAGGAAGCTCAAGAAGAATCACCCTCATGGAGGCCTGGTCGAAAGAGTTCAACCCTGTGAAAAATTCTGTGATTCAGGGCCTTCTTCAGATCTGAGGAGATTCAAATCCATTGCTTCAGGTGTCCAAGAGAGGCACTGGACCATTAAGCTACAAGCAACATATGGGAAGAGGGATAGGGAGGCCACAGCACAGCAGCTCATCTTAAACTCTTCCATGAAGAGAAACAGTAGTTTAAACTCCCTCTGGCTAGCAAAGCAGCCCAGATCATTTATTGCCTCCAAGGACTCAGCAGCCACTAAGCTGTCATGCCCAAAATGGCTGTGGTCATACTACACAATCAGCTCTTGCATGCTCTTTGCCAAAGACATCAGATATTTCACTTGGCTCTGGGAACCATGCTACTAAGGGAATCTTGCAGAGTAGAAATGGGAGATCGTGATCACAGGAGGGACATTGACTCCCACTCCCAGGCTCATGTCCCTCCAGAAATTTGCAGCCACCATGCCAGGTGGGAGCTGTTCAGCCTAATGCCAAGTAAGATGAGGAGTGGTGGAGTGGGTTAGCAGAAGACAAGGAGGTGGGATCTGGTTGAGGAGTGGGAGTGTGTGATGAAGAAAATGAAAGGAAAAATTGGATGTCCAGTACTCAGCAACTTGGGCAGAATTCAACAAAGAAACTCACTCCAAAAAAAAAAATAAAAAAAAAATGTTAAGATGTTGTACTTCTGCTGTTTCAAAATGAAACACTGGGATCAAGTAGCCTGTTTCCTCTAAAACCTGTGAATACTAACAGAGAGGGGGTTAAATACAGGGGAAATAAAAGAAAGCACTAAACCTAGGGAGGAACAAAACACTTCAGCCTGACTTAAAGTAACCTTATCTGGCTTGCTTTGTTGATTTCCAGAGAATGGCCCTCAACACTTTCCTCCTCTGAAATCTTTTCTCACTCCCTTCACATATTTTTATTTTATTAGTTGCAGCTACCAAGCCCAGAAGTTTATGACTGGCCCATCTCTGTCCACATCTTAACTCAAGCTCCTTTTCTTTGTTGTTGGAGAGGCAGGAGAGCAGCTGGGAGGTGGAAGCCATCCTGCAGCCAAGCTTCAGTTCTCAGAGCCTGTGGATTGGGGAGAAAGCCCCTGCACCACCTGCCTGGTATCCCATGTGCTTGAGTGGAAGGAGGGCTGAGGTTGGTTGTGGTTTCATTCAGTATAGCGCAGAACCCTGCTCCTTGCTTCTGCACCATGTCACCATGATCTATGTGACGAGGAGATGCTTTGGAGAGTCACAGAGTTAGGCCAGGATGCTTTGTCAAAGGTCAGGGCTTTGGAAACCAGATTATGGTGAAGAAAATACATGGTTTATCAGTGGTAATTAGAACAAACCAGGAAGAAGATATCTCTGAGAGGTCCTTGGAAAATGTTTCTTCAGTGGTGACTTGGAGCTAAGTAATCCAGCAAAGGTCTACCCACTTCAGGTCCTGACTACAGTTGTACTCTTGGATCCACCAGGCTCATAAAAAAACCTCTTGGATACACACTTCTGCACATACCGCTTTCCTAGATCCATATGTCCGTAATAACAATAGAAGAGTACAAAGTGTAACAAAAATCAATGCTGACAGAAAGCAGAATTTTAAATGATGAGAAATACTCATTAACTATCAAGATTTGGTTTAACAGTTCAGTGAGATTCTGGAGTCACTGACCTTTCAGATCTCCTGTGCAAGAACTTGTTGCTGGTGATATTGGTAAATACTTGTATTGCAGGAGACTAATGCATGTACTTCTTCCTCATGGTTTGTGGTTAACTTTGGGAGGATCCTGCTATGCAAAAAGCAACCTCATAAACTGGTGGAAAAAGAATCCATAAAGATGTATTGAATATAAAGCCACCACTACAGGAAGTCTATGAAGAGCAACTCTTGCTCTGACCTACTATTGCTTTGACTTGAACTGTTGTTCTTATGCACCTTTTGGGAAGTATTTATAGGCATCTTATCTGTATTATTTCTGGACAGGTAATACTGGGACTCTATAATGAATCTGTCCAATTACTGAAAAGTTTTGCAAAGGCTTGCATCCCATGTTGGTTAGCTACCATCACAGGATAAAAATCCAGTTGGTTATTCCACCTGCTTAATCCTATCTGTGGAGACATTTGGATACGACCTCAAGAATGAGGTGATTTACAGTCATGCTTATTTTTCACAGATGTTCACCTAATCTAACATTACCATTCCACAGGATTTATGTAAGCACGTCTTACAAACTTGAAATCAGCCGCCCACATAAACCCCATGGTACCCTTACAGGGGATGCTTCTTCTAGTAGCTGACAACCCAAAACTGAAGAGAGGGATGGAAACATCAATTGCCAGTAGCGCTGATGGCACTGGAAACCCTGTACTACATTCTCAGGTGTGCATGCGTCTTCATGGTGTCTAGTCCAAGTGCCACAGTTCTGGCTGTGCTCTGAGGGAACTGCTCCCAGTTTTTCCTTAAAGCATCCCAACTGCATCATAAGGGTTAATTGCTAGTCTGCTAATACTTTCTCCTTCTGACTTTTTAGTTCCTGATTGCCATCACATTCTGATCTCCTACCAAGGGATCTAGACTGACACAAAGCAAGAATTTCTCTTCAATCTTTGATTGGTCATAAAGTCTTCTATGTTTTCAGCTGCTTTTGGTAATAGCTGTTTTAAAGTATTACTCTTGCCCATCTCATCTTGATGTGGAGTGTAATACTCCTTCCATCCCTGCTGCACGCTTTCATAGTTAACTTCCTCTGCCTGAGTTAGCTGAAAAACATTGAAAGCATAAAGTGTTTTAGAGCCAGCTGCTGTCGGAAATAAAGCACTTTCTGACAGGTTTCCTTTCAGTGCTATGCTTAACGTGGTGATACAAAATGAATCAGTGGGTCTCCTCTCTCCCTAAACGTGCAATTTGTTTAGGGTTTGTAACCAGGCTTGTCTTCCAGGTAGTGTATTACTAATTTTCACAAGTTTATTTCACTCCATATATCATGAAGTGTTCATAGAATCATAGCATGTTAGGGGTTGGAAGGGATCTCTAGAGATCATTGAGTCCAACCCCAACTGCCAAAGCAGGATCACCTAGGGCATGTCGCACAGGAACACATCCAGATGGGTTTTGAAAGTCTCTAGAGAAGAAGACTCTACAACCTCTCTGGGCAGCCTGTTCCAGTGCTCTGTCACCCTATGACGCTCATGAATTGCTCCTAATAAGTGTGCCAGTGCCCCACTTTCTTCAGGGTCTGAGTTTCCGTTAGTTCTCATTGTGGAACTAGGGTACTTTCACAGATGAATCATAGAATCATAGAATGGTTTGGGTTTGAAGGGGACTTAAAGATCATCTAGTTTCACCCCCCCTGCCATTGGTAGGGACACCTCTCACTAGACCAGGTTGCTCAAAGCCCCATCCAACCTTGAACATTGCCAGGGATGGGGCCTCCACAGCTTCCCTGGGCAACCTGTTCCAGTGTCTTATCACCCTCATAGTCAAGAACTTCTTCCTAATTTCTAATTTTAATCTACCCTCTTCCAGTTTGAAGCCATCACCCCTTGTCCTACAAGCCCTTGTAAAATGTCCCTCTTCAGCTTTCTTATAGGCTCGCTTCAGATACTGGAAGGTCAAAATAAAGTTTTCCCCAAAGCCTTCTCTTCTGCAGACTGAACAACCCCAACCCTCTCAGCCTTCCATTGTAGGAGAGCTGTTCCATCCACCTAATCATCTTCGTGGCCCTCCTCTGAACCTGCTCCTACAAGTCCATGTCATTCTTGTATTGGGGGCTCCAGAACTGGATGCAGTACACCAGGTGGGGTCTCATGAGAGTAGAGTAGAGAGGACGAATCACCTCCCTTGACCTGCTGGCCACACAGCTTTTGATGCAGACCAAAATGCAGTTTGCTTTCTGGGCTGCACTCGCACATTGATGGCTAATGCTGAGCTTTTCATCAACAAACACCCCAAAGTCTTTCTCCTCAGGACTCGTCTCAATCCATGCTCTTCCCAGACTCTATTTATGCTTGAGATTGCCCTGAACCAGGTTCAGGACCTTGCACTTGGCCTTTTGGAACTTCGTGCGGTTTGCATGGGCTTGCCTCTCAAGTCAGTCAAGGTCCATGAGCCTGTCAAGGTTCATGAGAATTACTGTGCAGTAGCATGTTATCATACATTAAGTACTCCTGATTAGCTGTCTGTGTTTCTATGTTTTACAACTCATGGTAACTTGCCATAAGAGATCTTGCCAAATGCAAATCAGTTTGTTCCCTTTAGGGGTAAGCCAACTGAAGCTATCTGAAGTGTCTTGCTCATACCTGGTGGTTTTCAGTAAAATGTAACGTGGCTACATGGAATCACAGAATCATTAAGGTTGGAAAAGACCTCCAAGATCAGTAACGCCAAGCATCTACCTAACATCCTCATGACCACTAAACCATGTGAGAGTAAGAGATGGGGCAGGAGTTGGGATGTGGCTTGTGCAGGGTGTTCTGAAATCACAGGTAGATGAGTAGGAGATGGGGGAAGAGAAGGCCCCTCGCTTGTGCAGGTATTTGTGATGTCACAAGTAGATGAGTAGGACATGGAGCAGGAGAAGGGATCAGGCTTGTGCAAGATTTTGTGACATCACTGTTGAATTAATAGGAGATGATTCAGGAGCAGGCCCCTGGCATCTCCCTGTTCATCCCACCATGCAAAGAATATTGCTTCCAGGATAACGGCTCCCAGTGTTGGTGAAAAGATGTGGAAAAGTCTCTTGGCATATTGATTGGCTTGTTACTGTTTTGTGAAATGAGATTCATGATCTGGCTTCTGTTGCTATGTGTAATGCACGTGTAGATGAAATTGCTGCTGGAAGAATGTTTAAGCTGCCTGCCAGCCTCATCAGTCAATAAATTCTGGCCTGAAAAGCTCTAGAAAGTTTGCAAAGCTGAGGAGAATGTTTCATTCCTTCAGGCATCTTCCACTTCCTCAATCCCTTCAGAGTTAATCTTCACAAGGACTCATCTCCAGTGCATTGCCCAAGATCTGATAGGCTGCCAGAATTTTGGGAAGCTTCATTTTTCAGTATTCAGCACAATAATTTTAAGAAAGTCTCACGTTCATGGGCTAACACTCAGCCTTTTTTGAAGATTGTCCCTATCATACACTTCCAACATGGGCACAAAAACCCACCAGCAGCTCCAAAGCATTTGTCATAGAATCATAGAATGGCTTGAGTTGGAAGTGACCTTAAAGATCATGTAGTTCCAACCCCCCTGCCATGGGCTGGGACACCTCCCACTAGATCAGGTTGCTCAGACTCTCATCCAGCCTGGTCTTAAACACTTCCAGGGATGAGGCATCCACAACTCTCTAGACAACAAATTTCTGGAAGTCCTGTCCTAAGAGGACTTCTTGGATTTCCTTCTCCTCCAGGAAGTCCAGGGTTTGAACTCTGGCTCTCCAGACACATTCAGTACGAATTATTTTTACTTCAGGTGAGCATACCTCTGACATTTCATGGCCAATCTATTTCAATGCCGATTTAAGTATCACCTCAGTGCTGGTGATCATGCCTATTTAATGTTGCTACTTCCTCTCTAGTGCCCATTTTTCTGAAACAGAACATCACCCATGATATTAAGATCAAAAAGGAGAAACTTTCGTATCATCAGGAGAGAAACTTCATAAAGTTCAGCAAGCAAATGAGTCGTTTACATACTGAAAGAGATTTTTCATGCACTGCCCCTTTTTCCCATTGCACTGTTGCAAATGCTTATTATAACTGGTCTTGGGATTTTGAACTTAGGATTAACTGCTCACGGGCTAACAGCAAACCTTTGCAAAGCTAGACATAATTAAAACTTTTTTCTTCAACATCCAAATGTACAGTCTTCTAACACCTTTAGTATTCTATGTCATTGTATGGTCTGTGACTCAGATGCATAATTTCCATCAAATGCAAAGTAAGTTGAAACTTCATGTAGCCAACCGAAGTTCACCGTGTTTCTCACCTATGGTAATTGCTCTTATTTGTGCTGTACAAAAATATTTACAGAGCAATATAAGACTAGACACATAGGTGGAGCAAGTGTGTGTTCAGAGAAATAATAGGACCACAGTAAAACAGGATCTCAAGAAGCCATCTCCTCCATTATCTTCCCCAGAGTAGGATCAATCCTGCCTATTTCAGTTCTCTCTATAAGTTTGCTTAATTCCTCAGTAACATCTCCCACAAGTTTTTCTAGAGGTGCAAGTTCACCTGACTTGCTTTTAAGACTTCAAGACATGGAGCTTTTGCAACAGCAACCTGTTAGGAACTTCTTGGTCACAGATGATGAAGTGTTATCCCCATTGTCTGCCTTAATTTCCCCTTGTTGCAGTTTAAACCCATTATTCCCTGTGGTGTTCCTATCATTGGAGTCAGTGAACACATATCACAGCAAATGCCCTTTGGTATTTTAGGGTTAGAATTGCCTTCAGTGTGGATCCTTTTTGACAAAGGAAGAATGTACAATAAGGAATCACTTTTTCCCCTTAAGTGCTTATTATCAGAAGAGGAAAAGGAGAGAGAAAGTGATACTCCAAGAATACCAGAACACTGAAAGGTAGCAAGGTAGTGTATTATACACTACCCCATATTACTTCTTATTTAATCAATAGCTCCATCCTGCAAACACTTGAACAAATTTATTCCAGTAAGCTTGTGGATACATAAATATTGGCATCATTCATTCACAGGAACATCTTTCTTACTTTTTAAAGATTATGACCTGTTCGTAGTCTCCAGGCCTGATTTATAAGCCCAAACAGCTGAAGTCTGAATTGATCCTCATATTTCTGTAGAAATATGCTGGAAAAGAGCCTTCCCTTGAATTATTGCATAAAAAAAATTTAAGAAGAATAATCACACTTCTTCAAAAACCTACATGACTAATAGGTTTCCAGAATATGTCATTGTCCAGTTAATTTTAGAGATTGCATCATCTGTTTTATTTTGGCATGTCACATTGTCCAACGATCTTCAAAAATTTCACGTTTGAGATCTACATCAAACATAAATTCTCTTTAAGTGGTACATTTCAGGAGCTTGTCAGAAAAAAAACAACCCAGAGTCCAACGTGTTCTACTGAAATTCAAAGGAAAGTACACATACATATACATGCACAAATACATAAGTGTGTGTATATATAGATACACAATTCTATGTAATTTTTGCAGTTTGAAAGCCACATTCAGCCATAAAAACTCTGTTCACTACTTTCATTACTTTTCTCTCTGTAATGCAAAAGATGGGTCAATCACTAACCCAGTGCTTGGGCCTGAATCTCTTTTCCCCAACGCTTGCACAAAGCGAAGCAGCTCAAGTGAATTCTTTGGAGTTACACCAGTGTGAAAGTAGAGCAACTGAGAGAAGAATTATATTCCTTTGTGCATGTATCTGAAGAGGTTTATTTTAGTTTCATTTATTCCCAGGCTTTTCAGCTGGGAACACTATTTTTTTTTTTTTTTTTAAACTTCATATGGTGCAACTTGAGGCTGCTATAAAAACTCCTTCAGTCTTTTGAAAGTCAGACTTCCTTCCTCCTTTGTAGCATCTGTAACTCTTGAGTCTCTCATGGAAAATGCATTCCTCAAAAACTCCTCACAAGGGTGATTGATTAGAGGATGGTTTTCAACTTGATTGCATTTTGTGTGACCTGCAATGTAAGCAATATTGACCTAATCTTATCAATGGAGGCATGAAAAAAAAAACAAAACCAAACAAATAAATTAAAGTACATTATTTGCATGTGCTGCAAGCATCTTTGGCTGTTTACCCATAAGATCAGTTTCAGGAATATGTTGGCCTCACATCTTGCAGGATCTGGGAGCCATACCTACGTTGGTTTTGTGTAAGCTCACCTCTGATTTATCCAGCCTGATTGGCTCCAATGCTTCCCATGGCAGCTCAAGCTCCCAGCAGATACTCAGAGCTCAGCTCACTCTGAGCACCGTGGTGTTGCGTTGTACGTTAGCAATCCTCAAAATGACCACTGTCACCTTTCTGCACTTCACATCCCTGTATCATTTAAGGCTTTTCTTACAGGGCTGAAATATAGCTATGTGTGGACTGTGTGCAGCACCACATAAGGGTATCTTGAGGGGACAGATATCACACAAACCTTTGTTGTGTACCTGCAAAGACCCTTCTAGCACTCACATGGTGTTGGCTCCATCATAGAATTGCTATGGTTGGAAGAGACCTTTAACATATTAAGTCCAACTGTTAACCTAACACTGCCAAGTCCACCACTAAACCATGTCCTTCAGCACCACATCTACATATCTTTTACATACCTCCAAGGATGGGGACTCTACCACTTCCTGTTCCAGGGCTTGACAGCCCTTTCAGTGTAGAAATTTTTTATAATATCCAACCTAAACCTCCCCTGGTGCAACTTGAGGCCTTTTGCTCTTGTCCTATCACTTGTTACTTAGGTGAAGAGACTGACATCTTTCACTCTATCCTCAGTTACCTGTCACAGTCGACATATGGACCAGCTGATTCTATTTGCAAAACAAAAGTGGAAGATGGACCTGGAATGAGACCTAAGCACATCCAGAGCTGCAAGTCAGGCTTAACTGGCAGACAAAATTAAAAACTCTTTTGACAGCCTTGTGACACACATTTAGTAGTTGGTGGTCCTGTGGAGCTCACTCCTGGGATGAGTGTCTGGGATGAGCCAAGGAGATGTGGGAACTGGGACTGGCCAACTTCACCCCATTTCAGTTCAGATATATTGCAGAGTAGACACAGGAAACTGCTACCCAAGAACACAAACCAAAATACACACAGATGTTTAGTTTCATTTTAACAGTCCCAAAAGGCAGCTGATT
The DNA here is from genome assembly GCA_025331215.1 of Actenoides lindsayi. Lineage (NCBI taxonomy): Eukaryota > Metazoa > Chordata > Aves > Coraciiformes > Alcedinidae > Actenoides > Actenoides lindsayi. Next base: position 14,353 of record WTSP01004591.1, on the reverse strand, counting down.
CTCATTACAAGTATAATATCTGAAAGGCTGGGAAGAGGAGGCACATTTACAAGAGATGGAGTTGGCAGGAGCCTAATAGATTCTCCATCTGTCTACCACAAGGCAAGATCAGCCCTACCCAAGACCTTCTCAGTAAATATTTGTCTAAGTTATTTTGAAAAGAGAAAGAAATATTGAAGTTCCCACCCCTTCCCCATGAATGATTAAAAGTTCGATATGATTTCTCCGTCACAAACTCTACAGATGTTTCTCTGTAAATATTCTCACCAAAGTATGTATTTTTTTATTGTTATTCTGTTACTAGGAGCATTTCAATTGCAGAGCAGTCTGAAGATCTCAGATAGGACCAGGACAAAGTTGAAGTAAGCCATCATTTCAAAGCATCAGTGAAAGCCATCAGTCAAACCACAGCCATCAGCCAAACTGAACCAATCTGATCTTCTTGGGACACCCTACAAAGCTGAAGGCAAAGTCAGCACAGGAAGCCACTGGGGCTGTATTTCTTAAAAAGCAATGATTCAAAGAGAGATTTGCAAGTACATCCAAATGTCTGAAGGAACCAGCCCTTCATGGAATTTCAGGCCAAAATGACTAGTCCTTAGCAGACACAGAGAACAGATACACCTCTTTCTTTGAGACTGATGGTTTATTTGAAATCTCTTGACATATCCTGCTTTTCTGCTCCCTTCTTTTGATCTAAACATCTTCAATGGCTTCCATCTTTTGCCTTGGCCACTTTGATCCTTGTTACCATCCTCTGTCCTCCTCCTCAAAAAACCTTGTAGCCCACCTGACACCCATTGCAGTCAAAGAGATGTCATTTAGATGATACAACCTTTAAATACAGGTTCCCCAGGCTGCATTTAATCATCAGCTTTTCCTGCACATGAAGTCTCTCAGTGGGACTTGTCCATTGCATCCAGCCTGGCTGTATTTTTACTGTTTTGCTTTGGTTGAAAGCGTTTCCCTGATGTTTTGGTTTCCTCTTCAATTCCTGTCCTCTTGTTTTGTTTTGTTTAATTTAATATCTCAGAATGATTCAAAAACTCACAGGAACCCAAGGAGATTGCGGGCACCAAGATTTATTTGCTGCAGCAGCCCTGGATGTAGCACAAAGCACCAACCTGTGTGTTACGCTGTGTTTCAGATCTCACCATCTCCTCCTGCCTGGTGCTCCACCAGATACTCCCATCCCTGGAGCAGAATTGGCAAAATAAATAGCAAGATTTGTCCTGATCCTGTGAAACCAGTTCTGCACTGCTTTAAACGACCAAACAATCTGTAGTGAAAGCAACCAGTCAGCTCTGGGGAAGGGTGGCAAAGCCAGACAGAATTGTTCACTTCTGAAATGTTTATAATTCAGATCCACAGGCCAAAAATTTGTCAGTGTGAGGATGCCACTGTGATACTTTTAAGGTGCAAAGTGGAATCAACAGAGTAAAACTAGCATACATTTTCAGATGGACACTCTTATTTTGATGCAGGTAATCTTCTCTTGTAAAGTCCACAAAAGCAGGTTAAAGGCAAACCAAAATACATCAGTCTGTCAATGAAAGAAATGCATCTTCCCAGCCATCTGCACTGACAAGACTGTATTAGCTGTTAATTAGCTTAGTAGTCAACAGCACTGCACATCTTTTAAGCTTTGCATTGAGCTTCTCAGTCATGTTCTTTTCTCTCTTAAAAAAAAAAGAAAAAACAATATTGTGGAAAGATGTCAAATCTTGTATGATTCCAGATAGTAGCTGGAAATAGATGTTTCTACTTACAAAAACCTTTCTCCAAAAGACTTTCAAGCTGGGCTTCTATGTCCACAGCTTGGTAATTTATTTTCCTCCCTAAATCAATCTACTGCTCTAACAAAAACATTACCTCTCTCTACAAACCTTGTGTTACTCATATCCTCAGGACATCAGAGCTACAGAAACACTTCTATTAAGAAGTCAAATGAATAATACATTAAGGAGGATTTCTCTGTAAACATGTCTTTCATGTCTTGTGTTGACTGACTTGTAAAAAAATCATGAAAGAGAGAGCTTTGTTTTACAGCTCAAGAAAGGTGCATAGAAGGATGACAAAGATGATAAAAAGGTGTTGAACAGCAGCCCAAGGAGGAACAATTAAATAACCTTGGACTCATTTCCCAGCTGAAGAGGTGGCTGAGGGAGTATGAGAAAGGTCTATCACACTTCTATCCCTCTGCTAAATGGTTTTCTGTTGTTTAACACTAAACCAACAGACTACAAGAAGCTTTCCTGTAGTGTCTCTCCTGGCTCTGCAGATGCTGTAAAATGAAAGAAGGACAGGGAATAAGCTCAAGAAGTTGGCTGCTTCTTGCAGGCTTCACACACACCAACATATCCTCATGCCACATCCCAAGGTATGAAACATTTGCTGTCAGGTTCCTACCATGAAGCACAACTCCAGCAGGCTCCACTGCAGCTTTATTGTTGTGACCTTGACCTGAAAACAAGGTAATAAAGGTATGGAGATTATAAAGACAATGCAGATAACAAAATTGTATCAGGACCACGGGAATGTAAGACATGTCATGGAGAAGAGCCAGAACCAAGTGTGATACGGTGTGGATGCAGCCAGGAACCAGTCCCAGGACAGGTAATTGGTGCCTGTTTTGATTCAACAGTCTAGATACAGCCACTGGTGCACTATCAGGGATTAATAAACATTTTTAGCTGTCTCTCCACACAGCAACAGTCTCAATGAGACCAAAGGCCAGAGGGAACCCGATTCTGGTCAAGAAACAACCTTCATGGAGACTCAGCTAAGGGCAGAAAACCACCTTTTATTCTTGCCCCATCTGTGGTCTGAAGACTCCCTTTAGATGCTGAAGTGGACTCCCAGTTCCTCTTTCAAGTCACCTCTATTTTTCAAATGTTATTATCCTGTGTTTCTAGCCACTTCTGTCTGTGCTATAACATTTTGGCCATGCAAACTTTGGTTCCTCAAGACAGACCAATGGACTGGTGTAGATGATTTTACTTTCAGTCCCAAGCACCCTGTGACCAGTGACATGAGAGAACCTGTAATCCTGAAGCAATGGAAACAGAGAAGTTGTGGATGCCCCCTCACTGGAAGTGTTTAAGGCCAGGTTGGATGGGGCTTTGAGCAACCTGGTCTATGTGTCCCTAGACATCTCTAGGGAGGTGTCCCTGCCCATTGCAGGGAAGCTGGAAGTAGATGATCTTTAAGGTCCCTTCCAACCCAAATTCTTCTATGATTCTATGATTCTAATTCTGTGATTCTATGATAATAATTAAATCAGTGTTTCATTTTACAGTGTGATCTTATCATGGCTGGCTGTTAGTTTGCAAAGGCAACTGTGAGATTTATTGCAGTGTTGCACATTGATGAGGGAGGTATCTTTGTTCTCTCCCAGCTTCAAAGCCATTCACTCACCACTTAATCCCTGCAGTGGAATGGGGGAGAGAACTGGGGAAAAAAAAGAGTAAAATTATTGTATTGAGATAAAGACAGCTTAATAGGACAGAAGAAGAGGAAAATCAATATTATTACTATTTTATTATTAATTATAATTAGAATATACAAAACAGATGAGGCACACTGCAGTTGCTCATCACCTGCTGACTGATGCCAGCCAGTTCCCAAGCAGCAGCCCTCCCAGCAGCTTTTTCCCTAGTTTATATACTGGGCATGACATCATATAGTATGGAATATCCCTTTGGTCAGTTGGGGTCAACTCTCCTGCTGTGTCTCCTCTCACATTCTTGTGTTCTCCAACCCACTCACTGGCAGGGTAGTATGAGAAGCTGAAGAGTCCTTGACCACTGCTTAGCAACAACTAAAACATCAGTGTGCTCCCAACGCTATTCTCACATAAATCCAAAGCACAGCCCTGTACCAGCTACTGGGAAGAAAATTAACTCTGTCCCATCCAAAACCAGGTCATGATGCCATGTCTCAGCCTCTCTTCACATAGCAGTAACGCTTGTGGAACCATGTCCTGTGTTTGTCCCTTGCTCCATACCTTTGGGACAATTTGAAGATCAGACTGAGGGCTCTGAGAACTCTACATTTCAGATGCAGATGGTAGAAGATAGACACCCATCTCCACCTATAAAGGCTGCAATTGTAAACACGACCCTTATTAGACCTGCTGTTTGGGCCCAAGTGGATGAAAGAAACCAATGCCCTGCAGAAAATCCACAGCTAATTCAAGGAATTACTTCTTTCTTCCTTCACCTGTCATCTTGGAAATAACCCACCCCAGCACTGCATTATCCTGTGGAAAAGGGGGGAACTGAGGCAGGGAACTTGCTCTGTGCTGTTGAAGGGAATAAGGCCCCAGATTTCCTGAGCTGTGTGTTTTATTCCCCTCATCCCACCACTGTGCAACAGTTTAATCCATACAATAGCCAGCTCTGCTTTCATGGGACAGTGGCTGCAGGGAGTGGTTACAGAGAAGGAGACCCAAAATCCCATTTTGTCAGCTCTTGAGTAGTCTGACAGCATCTAGACAGCCCACAGTTTACCCAGTCTAAAATAATTCCCCCACCAACATCAAATACTCATTTCCTTGAAGGAGAGGGAGGACAGTCCATGTTTTGGGGAGAGAAGGAAACTGGTGTACTTGACTAGAATGTGGGAGGTGGCTAATCGTGAAAGATCATGGTAGAAATCATCAGTGAAAACCCAAAAGAAGACAGAATGTTGTCTCCACCAGACATGATTAAGAGCATTGTTTGGATGTCAGAGAATTGGTCAATGAATTTTTTGCCTCCCAGGAGAATTGTGCTCCAGGATTTCAGTTTATACCTGAGAAAACAATCTTATTTCTAATTGTAGGTACAATATTGAAAAGTGGGAGGGACATACAAACCCAAGCTACATCCTGCATTTTCAATGAGCATTGGACAGCCTTTGAGTGGGGGAGTTTGTATGATTCCCTTCCATAGACTGTCAGCTCTGAAAACTAATAAGGACAGGGCACTGCAGGCTAGAATCAAAAAGTGTGTGGAAACACCTGGAGATGAACATTTCAAGGAAGAATGTGGATGATGTTTTAATTGTCCTCTTTACTTCCGTATTTTAGTGGAATGCTCCTAAAGCAATCATTAATCAATTGAAAGGTCATGAGAAAGAGTCATGGCTTGTTTCACTTACCTAAACCTAGATGCCTGGAGCCATCTGAGATACCTAAGGTATCTGAGACATTCAGATAAGGATGGCTATGTAGTACCTGTACCTTTCTGAATGTATGGCTAGAAGCTGAGCACGATATGCAGGAACGTCTGTATTACACTAGACACCTGAAACAGAGCAACTGTCTGGCATCCTCAAAGTCCAGGCACTCTGCTACAAAATCAGCTCCATTTTCTGCCGAGAACATGACATTTAAGTGCAATCCAGCAAGCGATAAGCCTGTAAATGCTGAGAAAAGTTAAAGAGCAGTCTGGCACTTCACAGCCAACCAGCTAGTCCCTAAAGTAAAGTGCTTCGTTAACTTTTATTTTAAGCTTTTCTTTAGCAAACGTTGCATGTCTGAATACAAATTATCACAAAATCAAGATGTTCAGATCTGAAAATACCTTGAAACAACTGTCTGCTTTAACCTTTGCATTTTTCACTTATTTTTTCCTTATAATCATATTCCACCCACTAAAGGATTTCAGAAGCACCAGAAGGCAATGCTTCTATAGAGGATATTTGATAGAACATCGTATCTGCTAGAAAATGTGGTTGGGAATTATTAGAATGTATCCCAAAATAAATGTTCTTCATTAGACCTATGCTAATTCAGAGGATCATATCATTTTGAAGCAAGAAAGTATATGCAAATAACATCTGTCTCTTAACTAGAAAATGGTCCCAAGCCTAGAAGTTGAAGTCTGGATCTAGATCTTACACCTCATGAAGTGTCAAGAGCTCCAGGCTTGGGATTTTGCTGAATAAAACATCAGAAAAAATATCAGAAATATGACTAACAGCAGCACAGAGAGGTCCCAGCACCCAGAGTCTCCGGTGAGCCCAACGGACAAGTGAGATATGGAGTCACAGGTATCAGATAAATTCATCAAACAGGAGAGGGAGATGATACATCAAGTCTCTAGCAGCTGCAAGAATTAAATGCAGATGTACTATAACCATCCGTTATATGGGCCTTTAACCATATAACTGACATGTCCCAGTATACCAGCCACATTTACCAGGGCCTGAGGTGACATGTAATTGCCTGAGGACAACTAGAGGTGGATAATCACACCTTCATAGGAATGGCTTTACCTGGAAAGTTCACAGGACTTCAAATCCCTCCCTTTCCTTCCCCCATTAGCATGCTGGCATAGCAGATGTTCTTTTATCACATAGATTTGCATACCATAGATGTACACCAGCTTATGTCTTTTCAGGAGAGATATTTATACCTGAAGGAAACAGAACTTTGGGGTGCAGAAATGACAGCAGAGGTTGAAAAAAAAATAATTCAAAAAATGTGGTAAATCTGTTGTTGTGTGGTGTCAGCTTGGTACCCATGGAGGATGAGGTCCAGCCTGGAGATTACTCTTCAAAAAATGTGTGAAACAGAAGAGGATGGAAAGAAAGAGGTTAAGAAAACATCGTCTAGAAGGAAAAGTAGACTGAACTGGAGCAACTCACTATTAAGACAAGACAAACCCAGTGCAGGAAAGATGATGCACAGTCTCTGAGAGTTACTAATGGCAAATGAACTAAGGAAAATTATAATAGGCCCAACACACAGTAATACTTCCTTCAGTAGTCCCAGCCTCCAGCAACTTGTATTTCTAGGACTTCCTAAACCAGAGAGGGTCTAGTGGACTTTAATCACTCTCAAGGGATTTCTCTAAATGCTTTCTGAACCTGCTTAAGCTTTCAGTGGCAATCATGTCTTACATGGTGTCTCAGTGGCACTCCTGATTTTAAAGGTCTTTGTCATATCAAAGTATAAGAAGTCAGAGTCTTCGACTTCATTGTGATGGATTCAGGTTCGATGTTAATGAAAAATCATTTTTCTAGTGGTAAAGAGAATGAGATGCTGAAATAGATTAAGTTTGATCACATATGAGTCAAGAAGGCAGATAATCAATAGTGTTCAGGGTGTAGTTTTTCCCACTCTGAAGTAGATGTCCATGTTCAGTCAATTAAATTGCACTTCAAATTCACAGAATCACAGAATGGTGGGGGTTGGAAGGGATGTCTGGAGATCATCTCGTCCAACACCCCTGCTGAAGCAGGTTCATCTAAATGTTCACTAGAATGAAGCCTAGAGGTTGCACTGGAACACATCCAGGTGGGTTTGGAATCTCTCCAGAGAAGGAGACTCCACAACCTCTCTGTGCAGCCTGGGCCAGTCTCCAACACCCTCACAGCAAAGAATTTTTTCCTCATGTTTAGATGGAACCTCCTGGATTCCAGTTTGTGTCTGTTTCCCCTTGTCCTGTTGCTGGGCACCACTGTAAAGAGACTGGCCCCATCCCCTTGACCCCTACCCTTTAGCTCTTGATCAGCATTGATCAGATTCCCTCTCAGTCTCCTCCAGGCTAAAGAGCCCCAGGGCTCTCAGCCTTTCCTCATTAGAAAGATGCTCCAGTCACTTTCTAATAATTCATGGAGCCTTGGCAGCTTCCTCACAGAGAGATAACTAAAGTTAGAGAAGAAGAATTCCACCCATTTGAGTCAGCTCAGGGAAAGCAGGATTGCCAAACTTACATCTTCAGCAAAAGTGTAGCAATCATTAGAAGCTGCTCAAATGTCATGACAATGATTCGAGTTATTGCCTTCAAATACTTGCTTCTCCTATGTGTTCTTTGATGCCAAGCACCCATAACACTAGTTCAGCTTTCCCATAAATTCTTCTGACTTCACAAATTGTGTAGTGAAGCTGCAAACAGTGGCTGTGCTCTGCCAGGTCATGGAGTCTTCTACTCCATGAAGCCAAGACACTGAGCTGTGGTAGGAAAGGATAGCGTCACTTGTGTCTCCTTATGCTCAGTACAGCCCTGTAACAGGTATTTTTCCAGTTGACAGTCTAATGCTGTGGCTCTGCTTGCAAGAATGCTCCTCCTGTCCCAAACCACCAGGGACTTGAGGGATCCATAAGTGGCCTTCTCCTCTCCCAGTTGTTTTTCAGTACCTTTTCTGGCTGAGTTTTGCCCTTCAGGCCTTGCTTAGGCCCTGAGCTAGAAGCCCTCAAAGCCTTTGAAAGGACAACCACTGACTTTGGGAGGGCTTACATCACCCAACATTACTTCCGTGGTGAAAATCACTAAAAAAGGACCTTGACTTTGGTAGGTATCACCATCTCAGCCAAGACGTAACCATCCTCAGCATAAAGGACCTACCAGGATTCCACAGAAAAGATCCACATGAATATTCAGGCTCCTAAATCATAGGTGCATTAAAAGCAGTACATAGACGAAGCCTCAATAACTTCATGCTCAAGGTCCTCATGAAGCTGATTCCTCAGTCAGTGCAACCACTGGCTAATTCCATGTCAGATTGCTAGTTCTCCACCTTTCCATTCCTTCCAGGTACTCTTCATTATCCCTACATCTAATTAGCTAGATCTAAAGGAATGCTAAAATACAATTTTTCGTGAATAATGGCCCCTCTTAAATCTATGTACCATAATAATGGCCATTAATTTGAACAGGCCATTTAAAAGCTATTGTATTGAGCTCAGCACAAGCCCAATTGACATGCAAAAGCCTTTTATAGCCTGGTACTCTTTGCACTATCATCAATTATCTCTTAATTAAACAACAAAGTTCCCTTGCAATGCCCCAGTTAGACATCATTACGAAACATTTTGCCATCACTTAGTGGATTAATGTGTCTAATTAAACAACTTGCAGCATGGAGTCAAGAACGTGGCATGATACTTGAAATGAGGTGTGCAAATCTCTATAAACTGTTGGAAACTAAAACCCGCTTGGCCCATATTGACAGAAATGCTTACTTTAAAAGTCAATAGCTTTATTCTGTTACCTTTTCCCATTCTATAAAAAAAAAAAAAAAAGAAAAAAAACAAACAATCCTGCCCACAAATTCCAATAACAAATTGCCATTGGAAATGTCATAGAATGTTAGGGGTTGGAAGGGACCTAGAAAGTTCATCTAGTCCAACCCCCCTGACAGAGCAGGATCACCTAGACCAAGTCACAAAGGAACGTGTCCAGGAGGGTTTTGAATGTCTCCAGAGAAGGAGACTCCATAACCTTTCTGGGCAGCCCATTCCAGTACTCTGTCACCCTCACAGTGAAAAAGTTTTTCCTTGTGTTTACCCTAAACCTCTTGTGCTCCAACTTACTCCCATTGC
>WTSP01004588.1:0-30071 GCA_025331215.1 Actenoides lindsayi | reverse complement strand
TAGTCCTATCACTGCCCGACAGCCTAAAAAGTCCCTCCCCAGCTTTCTTGTAGGCCCCCTTCAGATACTGGAAGGCCCCAATAAGGTCTCCATGTTCTCCAGCATAGATATAAAATGGTGCAGTAAGCATGGAGACAGACATGGCGATCCAAAGGAGAAGGGGAGTCCTTCCAGGCTGAAAGAAACCCCCGATTAGTACCTAAAAGGTGCTCAAAAGCGGTAAGAAAACTGAAGCTATGAAAAGCTATAGGCTTTCTGTATGTGTGTGTACATGTACAGTTCTGTATATTACATGAGGTAAGATCAGGATTGACTTAGTTCAAAAACTTTCTGTGTCCATTTACCTCAACTTTCAGATTTTTGAAGAGATGGACGCTTTCAGGACTTCCCCAAGATCAAGCTCCTGGAAAGAGTGGATGTTTATGCTGTTACGGTATTTTCTGTGTTAGTGTTAAGCTCCACGGGCCTAGATAGACGTGCTTTGGGACTCTGCTTCTCTGAAGTGTCACTATCTTGTCAGTATGCACCACAGAGCTATGCCAAGGTGGCTGGAGCCACAGAAATGTGGCAGAAGTCCATGAATCTCAAAATAGGTAATACCTGTGTAGTCATCACACAGCAGCATCTACCAGAGGGAACTACAGCAGGGATACACATCAACTTTTGTTCAGCTAGGACCTCACCCTGGAGTTACCAGGAAGGTAGTGAAACCAGAGAGGATGTTCTGATAATGATCAGTAGTGTAGATGTACTTTATCTCTTTCTTGCCTACTCATGACATATCACCAAAGTTAAAAAGTAAACTAGTGAGTGGATCATAAAGCTGGGCATCAGCAGCTCAGCACTGTTGAAATACAACTTCACAGCGTATTATCTGTAAACATTACAGTGTTTGGTGATGTTTATGATTTTGCTTATTTGTATTTTGCATATTTTATGTGTATTCTATATCCCATAGGCAGTTCCTGAATTCAATTCAGATATTTTAATTTTTTTTTTCTGATTGATCAGGACCAGTAAGTAATCCATAGAAAATGTGTTTGTACTGTTTGTTCCTGTCTTCTTCCTAAATGTGTTTGATGAGTGGGTGATTTGTTTGTGCTGTTGTTACGAAAACCATATGTTGATGTGGTCTTATGGAGGAGTGTTTTTATTATTTTAAGAGTTCAGCTAAGGATGTTTCCAAAGGAGTCATAATTGCTCTTCTAAGTACAAAGGCTGAACAATAACTGGCTTACAAATGATGCCAAAAAAATGTTCAGCTTAGTGTAATTATTTCAAAGACTAAAAATCTGTTTCTCAGAAGTGTCTTCTTTCCACAGCCTGAACTTTGGAACATACTAAGGAGGTTATGTTTACTCAAGTTCTCTATGGATGTATAGTCCAAGTGCCTGGAACAAGTATCCACTTTTTTACATATATGTCAATGTATGCAAAAACTTTAAGGCTGCTCTTGTCTTTATGTGAAATGCATTGTACTACAGCATATCCAAGGATGGAACCTGCAAGGATTTTGGTCATGAGTAGGCTTCCTGGGTTAGCTGGCTGAGGGAAGTGTCACTGCTCAGATGGCTGAATCGCCTTTGGGGATGTGCAGGAACCAGATCAGTGATGAGTTTTGTGTAGGATGCTTGTGACCTCCATCAATAAAGGAGCCAGCATTGTTTGGAGCAGATAAGGATTTTCATTTGTGGGCCATTTGGCTCCTTTCCCTTGGGAGCATAGGACCAAACTCTGGGCTTCCAACCTGGTCAAACACCTACACCACTTGGTGAAAAAGACTGGCTCTAAGTCAACATCTAGTGCTTTTTCTCTGATGACAATGAGCTGAGTGTAAGACGCCGTGCAGACTACCAGTGCTAAGGGATTTGCTTGTCCTTTCCATGTGGTCAAAACTGGAGGGAATTTTCTGCTGAGGGACTGGAAGCTGTACTGACACTAGCTGGTCAATGTTCCTGGAAATACTTTGTGAGACTCTTTGGCATTGCAGTGAGCAAGAGACAACTGCTGAAGATAAGGTTTTCACATAGATGATAGCAATTTACTCCATAAATATGAAAGACCCATTGACATCTGGGGGTCTACATGCAATATAAGGAATGCAGGATGAGTGTAATGGTGGCAGAATTTGTCCCTGAATGGTCTGGTCCCTGAATACTATGCTGGCAAAAGGAGAAGCACTGAAAGTGCCTCAGTGCTTAGTAAAAGCTGCTAAAGAGGGAAGTATATGGTAGGGGTTCAACTCTATATTTTATATATAAAGTATTAGATAGCACCTATTATTCAACGTTGCAGAAGTAAAGAAAATGAAAAGAGGAAAACAGCTGTGCAGCTGGCCAAGACCTTGAAAAGGACAGACTTTTCAGAATAATTTTCAGAAAAACAATTTCAAACCTCCCTGCTGCAAAGCCTCCTACGCAGCCCTTGCAGAGAGCCTTTTAGAGGAGAACTTTAAACAAAGGAGTGCAATAGCGTGGCAACAGTTTTGTGAGCAGCAATATGGCAAATAAATGCTACACGTTTATAGGTGCATGTCTGCCAAAATAAGTTAGTGGATGAAGCTCCTTTCTTGTGGGTTTCAGTAAGAAATGATCAGGGAGAGGAGGGTAGAAAATACTGATTCTGTAGTGAGACAGAACATATACATACTAATACACTTTGAAACCATATGTGTATATATAACTTAAATGTTATATGTACCATGCATATATTATACCAATGCCATTAGGTTATAAATATTACCTGAAATACATGTACATGCATTTCTATTTTGTGTGTGTCTGTGTATATAATATATATATATGATGTAAAATCTGTATTATTAGATTATTGGTGAATAGATATGATAAAATGAACTGTTTATTCTTCTCCATAATATAGCAAGATTACAGAGGAAGTTGGCCCAGTGGTCAAAGCCACAGCATGGGATTTAGGTTCAGGTGTTATTTTGTCTCAGAACTACTACATGGTGTTAGGTGGGGTCTTTATGCCTTATCTGCAACATACCTCACAAAGAATTTAAGAGGGTGAATAATTTAAATAATTAAAAATTCAAATCCATAGTGATCAGGGCTAGCTAGATACCTTAGATGAACAAAATAACAATGAGTCATTTTTTCAGAAGAATTCCTTTGTGGGAATTTCTGCTCCATGTTTCCTGGTCTGCAGAATAATCTTTGGCTATCTTTGACTTTTGGGATACATGATCGTAGTGTGGGGTTTGAAAGGTGGTGTTAATGAAGAACTCTGTCCTTGGCATTGTTTTTCATCCAGCTTTGTTATGGTAACGTGCAGTAGACTTAAAAAATGAGTCAGGCCTTGTTGGGATATTCTCACTCTGCCTCTGCAGGGCACTGCAGACTCTGACTGGAAACCTCTTGTCTCCAGCAGACCAAAGCCGCAGGTCTCTGTGCTCCCAGGGAGGTGAGGCCACAGCCTCATAAGGCTGTGCTTTCAGCAGGGAAGCCAGCCTGCATGGTACCTGCTCCCCTGGAGAAGCTGCTTGCTCCCGGCCCTTCGCTGGAGCTTCCCGGCCCTTCCTCATGCCAGCGCTACAGCTTGCATTGCTGCGCTGCCTGCGGGTTGCATAACGGATCAGAGCTGAAAGCCATTCTGCCCCAAAAAGAAGTGTAGTGCAGGGAAACACGTCACGAAAAGACACAACCCTGTTCCTGTGTCTTAGATTTGCAGTCTCTGGGAGGTGTTCTATTGGGTACCTCAGGTGGTGCCAGGAGCAGACCATGAGCAAGGGCTGATCAGCACTGCTTCTACATGTGGGCTGCAGCCAACCAACATTTTCAGAGCCTGGACTCTTCCAATGTACTTTCCCTGTTTCACAATTCAAAACCAATCCAAATTACACTACCGCTTTGGAAATTATGCTGAAAATCATTCAAATTTCTAGAGTTCAGCAAAGGATGGAGTCGCTCAAGCTCATCCTGAACCTAAGGGAACAAATGCCATTGTTCCCTACCCTACAGAGACTGTAGGTTACGAACATGGGGATTGGCAGAGGTGGAGCTTGAAGAGAGGGCTGAGAAGTAGGTTTTACTATTTTTTGGTTTTTTTTTTTTTCATTTTGTTGGGGTTTTTTGTTTGTTTGGGGTTTTTTTTGTTGTTTTTGTTTGTTTGTTTTTTGTCTAGTTTGGTTGGTGGTTTTGGGGGGGTTTTGTGCCTTTTTTTTGTTTGTTTGTTTTGTTTTGTTTGGGTTTTTTTCTGTTACCGAGCATGTTTTATAGCCCTTCCTTGCTTAGCTTGGTGTGGTACACTTACATTGCCAGCTCCAGTTGCCCAGAAGACTGAGAGTGACTATAATGTTGTTGTTCATATTTGTTAAACAAACCAAAGAACAGAAATCTCTCCCTTGGTTGGCTGTGTAACAGCAAAAAGACAAGCAACTTTAAAAAAGAAAAGAAGAAAACAATGCTGAGCTTGTTGCAGGGTATTTTCTTGTTGGATATTCTGTGTTTCCTATTGGGTTGTACCAGCTATAACAGCCAACTGGAAACACTGCTGAGTGTTGTTATTGTGAAGCAGTGGATCACTCCTTTATGAAAATGAAGCTGTATTTGCTGTAGACTATGATCAGTGGGAAAGCAGGTATTGTAACAGCTTTGGTATAACACTATCCCTGTGTCTGCTACATGGCACTGTGTGCCCATTATTGGTGGAAGCTAGCAGGATGGACAGCATGGTAGCCTCCCCAAAGCTGAACTGCAGCTAAACCCTAGGGCAAATTTCTGGTTTAGCTCCTAGACAGAAACCCACCCACTAGTTTTCTTTGGGAGGAACAAGAATTCAAATATTGTTTTGGCCTGAAAATTGTTCTGGCTACCCTGAAGGCAAAGGGAAGGTGATTCTGCAAAGCCACAAGAAGAAAGTATTTTAATTCACAAATCATTTCTCTGACTTAAAATGTTAATTTTAATCTAACAATTTCCTGACTCCAAAACCACATTGGGTTTCAGTTACATTTCCTTTGAAAACAGAAAGTGATCATACTGAAATGCAATAAAAAGAACTAAAAATACATAAATTTTTTTGCCTCTTTGTGCCTTTCCCTGCCTCCCCAAATGTTAGAGGAGTAAAACTGGATGCTACCGTTGCACGAATTTGGGGGCAGGAGCAAATGGTGCAAGATGCCATCAGGGAATCAGTATATTTAGCACAGAATGGGTATTTCAGAAGAACTTCTTAGTGAGAGCTACATGCAGATGGGTTGTGGCTCTGGCGGAATAGCTGGCAGGTGCTTCTGTGTTTAACTGAGCTAACTGAACAAGCACCAGATAAAGCCCTCTAACTGTGCTTGCTCTATGCAGTTATGTACCTCGCACCAGATGGATTAAAAACCCCTCAAATGCACGGGGTAGCAAAGGAGAAGGAAAATGTGTACTTGTAGGCAGTGGTAGAGCGAAGGCAGCAGCTTCTCAGGGTTCCTTGGGCAGAGACAGGGTTGGGACCTGCCAAGAGACTAAGCGATGTTTTCAGAAGCTATTTGTCAAGAAGGATAATTCTGAGGTAATCCATATCTGAGGTGCTGCCTTCATGTCATTAGCAAGAAGGGAATATCCCTCCATCCCTGTAGTCTCTGTTTTGAAGGAAAGGAGAGAAAAGCCAGTTTCTCTTCAACTTGGGAACAGAAGAAATGCCGTTATCCTCCACAGAGGCAGAAGAGTACGTAAGATTTAAGAGGTCTGCTGATATTCTGATGCTTGCATGGTTGATTTCACATGTGCAACGCAGATATGAAATACTGCCACATCATCCTGTTAGCATTTGCCTGTGCTTTGCAAAGTTGTATGTGGCTACAGATTATGCAGAACAGAGCAGATAGGGACTTGCTCCTAGCAGGATCCATTCATTGCCCTGTAATGGATTTTGTTTGTAATGAAATGTGAGGCATTAATCCCAGCTCAATTATACTTATAAATACATCGCTGTATTTTAATATGTTTGCCTGTTTTTATTTACCTGAAAAATGTGAAGTTACAATACCAAGATCAAAGAATTGAGACTTGTCCCTCAATAACAAATGTTGTTGCCTGATCACAGAAAGCCGGGCTGGGAATGAGCATAAAGAAGCAGGGAACAGGGGACTTCTCCTGTTGGCAAGCAGATTTACTGGCAAATCCAAGAGGCCAGAAAATCAGCTGAAAAACTGATCCCCATTCACCCTCCTTGTTTCTCACTCCCATGCCTCCCTTTCTCAGCCTGAAATTCACTGTGCTTGTTCCCATGGAGTGCCTGCCTTGACCACTCCATTGAACTTTTGGGGTAGGTGATCCTGTGTTTCATCCTCATCATCTGGGGAGCACTGTTTCAGGTTCAGGCATCTCTCTGTCCTCTCAGCTGGCTCAGACTTATCCCAGGGTTCTCTTACTTTTTTTTTTTAATCTGGATCAGTAATACTGGCTAGCCCACTTTACTTGTGGCCTGGTCTACTGGGAATGTCAAGTGAGGATAAAATTTAACTATGGGTAGACAAAGTGTATGGAATGTTTCTCAGTGAAATGTGATACTTACGAAAATTGACTCGTTCATTAGCATTCACACTGTGAACTTATTAAATGCTCTTAGTTAACAGGTAAGGGTTCCTAGTTTAATGTCTAGTTCTACAAACAGCTGCTTTCTGTTTACAAAATAAATGGCGTCTTCCACAGAATAAATCAAAAATGAGATATGAATTTTTATATCTTTCCAACAAAGTCTGAAAAAAAGTTCTTTGGTACCTTACTCATACAGTAGGGACACTGTCTGCTTTGAGTAACTGCATTCACTAAAAGGCAGTGTTGTACAAAAGCTGTTTAACATATAGTATCATGCCTTTTCACTTCTGTGTATTAATTTATGCTGACATCAAAATAATTTGAATAGCATTTTATAAAATCTCTTTAAATTCTTAACTCATACTGAGTTACCTGTGCAGTGCTGAGGTCTGTATTTAGTGTGAGACTGTGCTGGAAGTTGCTCAAGCAGTAACAATATTGAAATGAGAAATGGAAGTGCACAACTGAACTTCAGAGAGAAACCAAGGGTCATCATTTCACACCCGGGATCACGTGGACACAGGTGAAACATGTAAGCAGTTTCCATGCAGGGGACTACTCAGAGCAAGTGGTGGCAGTGAGCACATTTTGAATAGATGGCAGGTGGGCCATTGTAGCTAGGTAAATAAAGGTCTGTCATGGAGAAACTGAAGGGTGTGAACATTTGATCTCAGAAGGTACCTTCAGTGGCCTCAGATGGCTCTTAAGTCTTCTCTTCTGTCTTTGACCATTTGAGATATCCAGACCACTTAGAGAAAGATACCCCAAACACACAGAAAGATCACACATCTGTGAGGTCTTGTCTTGCCCTTTTCTCCAACACCATTCATTGTACCTGCTCACGTTTCTGTTTCCCTGAAGCCTCCACCCTCTCCTTTACCCACAAATCCCAAGACCCGCTTTTTGAGGGAGCTCTAGAATTATCTAGTGCATTGCTCTCACTTTTGGGTCTAGCCACCTGGTGTGCCTCTTCTCCCTTTGATGGGTGATTTGGATTTAGTCCTACTCCCTTTCCTGCTCCAGAATTTGCACAGCCCCCTGGGGCACAGGCCTGCATGTGCTCCCGCCTTTGGCAAAGGCTTTCCTGGCCAGCTGCGACCATTATTCAGCAGTCCCTCCTTTCACATTACTGGTTTTAAATACACATGTACGCACCAATAAAGGGTGACTTTTAAAACAAATTGCTTCTAATTTACACCGAACAAAGTTTACTTAAAGAAGGCAACCTGACGAAGGACTGCCCGGTCGAGCAGGAGGCTCTGTCCCAGTGGTCACCCGTGAGCACAGCAGCATACAGGTGGTTGGGAGACAAAGTGCAGGACCCTATGGCTGGCTGCTCTGATCAGACCAGAAAACCTTTTGGTTTAAAATTGACATTTAGAACTACACAACCATAAAGAGAAATGTGACAAATTCTATAAAAATAAAAAGCAGTAAAATTAGAAAGCTAAATTGTTTCTGCTCTTCAAGATTAAAAAAAATAATTAAAACAAGCAGCACAATACATTAGAGGAGCGAGAATGGGGATGTAACAAAAGAGTGATGTGATCCAGGGAGGCAGGTGCATTCAAGGGCTTCAGCTGGGCACCCCAGAAAGGTGCAAACTGGCACCACGTAAATCAGGAGAGAGGCAAAAAGCTGTAAACACCTGCAACTGAGCTGGAAGATTTCTGCAGCTCCTTATTCATTATTATATTATTATAAATGATACATAGTTATTTTTCTAAATATAGAAACACATACTACAGAAATTACTACAAAGCACTCTCGGTTACTTGGGTATAAATAAGGGCAAATTATGTTCCACTTTTTATTGCAAATGCTATTTACTGCGTCATACCCTGCACTAATTTACATAGTTACACAATACATTACTGTTACATCAAGTCAATAGGACTTTGGAAGTGTAAATGAGGAAAGATCTCAATCACAGTGACAAATTAAATGACCGCAGGCAATTATTGTGAAATCAGAAAAAGTGTATTTATACCACACATAAAATTGAGCTAGGCTATCTTTTATGATGATAGTCAAAGAAAAGAAGTGAAAATAGATCCTTTGTAAGACAAGGGTAATAATTACTGGTTACACTCTAGTTGGGCTGTTTATGTGTAAAATATTAAGTACAATTCTACAAGGTTTTAAGCCATGTTTTAGAGCAGCTTTTGATTGATATTGCTACTGTAAAGCATTGCAGTTTCTAAGTTACCAAACACCACTTTTTTTTTTCTGTTGACTTCCATTTATTTTTATTTGAAAAAGAAAAAAAAATATTTTTTTCAGTGCTGTGGATGTTAAACAATTTCTTTCATAGTGATCCTAGAGTAACCTCTACACTAATGGCATCTGAATTAAGAACAACAGAGGAAAACATTTTTCACTTACAACCTCCCAGCAGACAAATAGATCAGTGATCCACAATTACTTGGCTCCTTCATAATTCCCTATATAAAATTACTTCTTTATGTTTGATGTAAGAATAACATGACTAATCCTGGTTGTTGTGGAAAGCAGTTGTTTGCTAAACTCATCTTCAACTTACTGCAAATGAAAAAGTTATCTGTAAAGGTCTGATTTTTTAGGACAATTCATCACAGTGATTAGGCACCTCCTGAAGGAAGACATTATCAACTCTTAGTTTGGAAGAGTTAATTCACTATGCTGCAAACTGATGTGAAATGGAAGAATTGCAGGGGAAGAAAGTTTTAGCTTTGATATGAAAAACGATCAGAATGAAACAGAGAGACATCAAAAGGAGCTTTTTATAGAAAACACACTATAAAGGTGAAATTCTGCTCCTGTCTCCCTGTTCTCTCCCAGCACTCTGGTCAGCAGAAATACCAACGACGGGTTTTGTGTGCTTTCTGGACCTTTCTTACAACAGGGTAATGTCCAACTAAGCTACCCACCTCTGCAGCATCAAAACTATGTATACTGTCAATATTTACCCGTTATTTGCTTTCCTTCCAGTGAATCCTCAACATACAGCTCTATACAAAGGCATAGCTATATCCCATAGACCCTGAATTAATAAACAGAATGCAGGTTTAGGCAATAGGAAAATGCTTAATTAAAAGTGCTGCTACTTCTTCCTGTAGGTAGAGAGGCAAGCTCAGCCTCCAGGATTTTTTTTTTTTCTTGCAGATTTGGATTTACAGAGATTGAAAATCTTGTAGTCAGTCTCTCCATATGTACAGCCTTTAAAATGAATTGAAATAGATGGCAGAACTGAAAAATAAGACTGACACAGTAATTCACAATGATTTATGAGCATTTAGGAATATGGGAAAATTTACTCTTTCCCATTTATTTAAAAATAAATACATTATTTGTTTATAGTCTTCATTCTCATGCAGCATAGGATACTTTGAGATTGTCTTGCCAAATTGAAGTAATTGGATTTTATCAATTTTTACCAAAGGGTCACATTTTGGTGTCCTTTCCATGCATGAATATGCAGTTTCAAGTGGATACAGTACAGATTTTATATATTAAACCCCTATTTTATTAGTCATCCAACCAATACAGAATTAATCACTGATTTTTCCATGTCTTTTCCTGTCTACTCCTAAATGTTCAAAGCAATGACTTATGCTGCCACGCAGACAGCAGTAACTGTTTGCTAATAATTAGCTGGAATCTTGTATTTTTAAATTTATTCTACTTTATTTTGTTTTACTTAAAGAGTTGCACTTTAGTTCCCTTTTTGTGCTGTAGGGCTTCCTCATCTTATATATTTCAATTGTATAGCATCTGGCAAATTTGGGTAATGTGATAACCAGGAAGCACAATAAACATGGTCAATATTCCTTTATTTTTGCTGACATTTTAGTATCTGAAACTATAAACACATAACTTCAAACCTTGGGATACAAACCTTAGGGAGCTTACTAACTCCATTCCACTCCTCAAGGGATTGTTAATTAGGATAATCAGTAGTGGTTTCATCTGTTTCACTTTTTTTTACATCTTGCTGTTTATATCATAACTTAATCTGCCTGTCAGTTTTCTGTTCTTTTGTAAATCCCTTAGTTATTTTTCTGCTATTGAGATGAAACTGATACCAGTACTTCAAATGTGATCGCAAAACTCTAGTGAAAAGAAGGCAATACAGATTGGTCTTGTATGTCATAGCTCTGCTATTCAAAATTGTATTGGTCTTTTGTGGTATATACTTGTCTGATGGCAGTTCTGGGTTTCATTCAGCATTTCTTTCATCCAGGTTTGTCCCTTCCCTGGCATAGCACTGTTCTTGATGACGTTGTCTTAGAAGGACTAAGTTGCACTTCACCAAGAGTACTGTAATTTGTTTTCAGTCCTGCATGTGCATTATTATATTCCTCTCTGGTGTTTTCATGGTAGAATTCAGGCTAAATGATAATAATCAGCTTCCTCTCCTTCTCTGGAGACTTTCAAGACCCGCCTGGATCTGTTCCTGTGTGTCCTGTCCTAGGTGATCCTCCTCTGGCAGGAGGGGTTGGACTCAATGGTCTCCAGAGGTCCCTTCCAACCCCTACCATTCTATGATTCTACGACCCTTCCTCCTTTTTCCTATCAAGATACCAAACAGAACGTGACAGTGCTCCATGTCTTCCAGCGTTCCTTCCAGTCTGAGACATGCATCTTCATCCTTGGTTTAGGAGAGTGCTTGCATTCTGAGTTACCTTTCCTAACCCATGTAAAACTTAACGACACTGAAGTCCCGGTTATACTTTACTTGCTACGTTTGCTTCAATGATGAACCCTGTGATTCTCTACGCGATAGTCACGTAACTGGATTCATGTTTACTGAGTCTTTCAAGTTTGTTTTCTTCTTCTGAAATGATTAAAAAACTAGCTAGGCAAAGAACACATACCTGGGAATACAACACTGTATGCAAAACTATTTATCAGTTAAACAAATAAGTCTGAACTACAAAAAGTCCACAGGAAACCAGCAAGCAGATAGTCAGAGATTGCAAGCAGCAAAAAACCACTTTAACTACAAAAACAAACAAACAAACATTAGACGGAAATGTAATTTGGATTCTGGACATCTACTGGAAAAAGAAAACACCAAAGAGTGTGTTAATACAGTAAGAAGAAAACAACAAATAATTATCAAAATTCTTGTAATAACGAAGTTTCAGGGACATCAAAATCCTGAGTCTGGCCTTCACCCTACAAAATCAGTTTTTTAGCACTTTGCTGATATAGAACTCATTCTGCTTTTAACTAAATCAGCTATCAGCATTTAGAACCATTATTAGTTTATATCTGGTTGAAAGTAAGAGTGAGATTTTGAAACCTATAAAAGCAAATTAAGGATATAAGGTTTAGATATTTATAAGATTACTTTCATCTATGGGAATAAACCCAGCTTTTTCCTCCTCTGGTCACCACACAAGGAAGCTACTTACATTTTGCACAGTTCATTAATTGTTTGGGGTTTTTTTTTCTTATTTGGCATTTCTTGGTTTCACAAAAATGGATGCAATGCAAAAAATAACAAGGCTCATGAACAGAAATGCAAGACTATTTTACTACATGTAGTAGCAAAAGAACAACAAGAAATAATTTTATAGAGCATCCTATAAAAGTTTAATATATTTGCAGGCTTGACAACAAACAAAAAAAGGATAAAATGTTAAAAGAAACTACAACATTGACTAAGTAAAAATAAAAATGCTTGGGATTTTTAAATTACTTTCATACACTGTACTTTACGATGTACTAATATGTTACGCCTGTTGATGATCCTCAACTCTGCTTGAAAGCTTCTGCGTTGCAATGCTTATTTAAATAGCCATTCAGTCAGATAATGACTACTTTTAGTCCATTCTAGTTTTCTTCCCATATCCTGATCAACCTTTTATGCTTTATACATGTTTTTCTTTAGCCTTTCCCAGCAGCATTTATACAGGAAAAATGTAATAATGTGCCTTTACATCTTCTCCACAAGACTTGGCCTGTTTGCTTTGGTTTTCACAAAATAAAACACCTTAGCAGTAGTGTATTTCGTGTTCTCACTCCTTGTAGTATTGAATTTAAATATAATGGATGTTGATTCACCGCTTGGAATCTGTACTATGTCAACAACAGCTGACACAGTTTGTCCTAGTAATTATCACAAGATTAATGGCTTTTTTTTTTCTTTCCTGTGATGGTCTTCAGGTGGATCAGCGAGCTGATCTTGCTTTCTGCATGGCCACATGATCATTAGGCCTGCATGAAAGATGCTACCAGAAGGTTGGCCACCGGTGAATACAAGAACATGACTTTCCCCCTTAGCAACAACATGCTTTTAGATCAGCTTCACAGACAGCAGTATTATTCCCCTGACCTCTGACACCTGATTCCTGATCCCACTGAAGTTAATGGAAAATGTTTCACTGATTTCACTACAACCAGAATTCGTCTCTGATCAAAACACAATTAATACGGGGGAAAAAAAATTCCAAATACCTTAAGGATAAATTCACAAAACAACACATCAGTTTTGACATATCACTCTGACGCAAAGATAGTTCACTAATAAAATATTTAAGCTCTCGGTATACCGATTTGGAAAAAACGACAGTACCACCTGAATTTGGAAGGTTCCTCCTGCTGAATGGTGATAGAGCAATGAAAGCATGATCTATCATTTTAGTTTCATAGGAGGAGAACAGGACACTTTCCAAATAACTGGTGTTTGTACGTTGCATTACATGTCATCATGTCACAAATGCGCAGTCCCCCAATATTTTTGTTTACAAGCTGCCACACTGAGAAGCCAACTGGCATGTTGCTTAGATACTAATTTCTGACATGTGCTTTGTATACAGAAAAATCTGATTTATGAAATGCAAGATAGAAACTTGTTGGGTTTTTTCAATATGTACAAAAGTAACTTGCCACCCATAAAGCATGACTACATCCACAATACATTTCAAAAAGCTTAAACTGCTTATTTTAAAAATTGGCTACGATTTTGAAAAAAAAAAAAAGTCCAATTTTTTAGTTGAAATGGACTCAGATTTCTTCTTCTTATAATTTATAAAAAACATTTTAATATGCTGGATGCTTTAATGACAGAAAAGGGCTGAAAACCTAAGTCTGAAGCAGTAAAATTGTGACTGAAATCTGACAGTGAGGAGACAGAGAAGGAAGCTACAGGCTACAGCCCTCTTCATCTGGCAGCTCATGATACCGTATGTACATCTTGTCAACTCAGATGAAGTATTTTAAAACATATTAAGTATGGGCTAATACGGTTGCTGAAGTTTGTGTAACTTGTCTTCAGTTGACCTTAGTGGAGCTACAGTGATTTACATTAGAAATAGTAGAGATTAAAAAAAAAACCCAAAACACAAAACTACTGTTTTTCCATACGGAACAACTGTAAAACCTTTAAATAGGATATTTTTTCAAGTTAAAAGTTTATATGAAAAAGTATTAAAACTTCTGGGTTTTTCTTGGTTTTGTTTTTCTTTTATTCTTTCCTTTCCTCCTTTCACCCTCAGGCTTCTCTTTCCTGCTCTTCTGTTTTGCCTCAGAAAAAAGAAGAAATACAGAAGAATAAGGAGGATAAAAAAGATGAATATGACAAGAGTTTTTCATATTTAAGTTTCACTGAAGACAAATGAAAATAATAAACCAAGAAAGTTCCACAATAGTTTGTGGAATTCCACTAAAAATGAAAATAATAAAAAGCTGAGGTAGATGTGGTAAGGTGTAACAATCTAAGATCATGTCTTACACATTTTATTTTGTAATTTCTAACCAGTGACTCAGAACACATGAAGCTCAGAGTAAATCTCACCAACTGATTCTAATGGTTTAGCCTATCTGAACAGGGAAAATATCTCCTGCATCACAAAAAGCACTGAAGAAAGGACTTTGGAAGAAGCAGTTTGACAGAGCACTGCTAGTGGCATTAACCATCAACGGAAAGGTAAGTTCCAGTGAGACTTGGCTGACTAATTAGGCAGGGGCAGAGTTAAGAAGAATTTGAAAGCTGAGCTTGCCTATGCTACAAACACCTTTTTTTAAGTGCTGAATAATCTTTAAGGTTGCCAGTCTTCCTATATGACCTGGTCTTGCTTATTCTTGCAGGGCTTTTACTGTCATCATTGCCAACAACAGTAATAAGTAGTGTAAAAAATTCACTATTTGTTAATTACATGATAAAATGCATGAAAAAAAAATTTCTTTGCAAAAAGGCACAATTATTACTTAATTTTCATGTGCAAATCAGTACCAAGTATGCCAGATGAAAAGCAGACACACTATGTACCCTCAGACTGACACCATCTAACAGCACCATGCGAGCCGACAAAGCCTGAGCTTTAGTTCTCCGAGCACTTTGGAAGTGATTACTATGGTCATTACACATAATGCTCAGACATTTCTCTGCAGAAACAAGACTGCTTTTCAACAGACAAAGAAAAATAAAAATGTCAGTGAATAAAAATTGGAAGATGTAAAACCAACAGCTGTGAAAACTCTATAGAGCAGTCATTGCATCATGCCAGGAAGCACCTCTGCCCAAAGACAGCTCCATTTTTCCAGGCATAGCACAACAGTGCTAAGAACTTCTCTAGCTTTTAAAAATTACTCCAAGTAAAGTGTTTGGTGCATGACCCTTTGTGCCCCATCAACCCCTTCTGCAAGGAGTACGCTCCTGAGCACTCCTTCTCTTTTCTCTATGCATTACATCCTTCAGCGTGAGGTTCCTAATGCTTCTTAAATGTATGTGAACATACTGTACATACTCTTTGTTGATGACTTCTGGCAAGTATTTCTCTGTTTTTGTCACAAGAGAATAACGCATGTTCTGAAGCCAACTACTTTGCCTGCAGAAACGCTAAGTAACTTTTCTAGCATCCAGTAGGGTATTTCACTGTTGTAAATGTATTATTTTCCCAATAAATTACTCTAGAAGTTATAAATTCTCTCCCTGAATGATGTAACTGTTACTGACAGATTATCTGACAGCCTAGATGTCAAAATATTTTTCTTCAGTGTGTACTTGCAAATGTTAGAACTAACTGTCAGGATTTTGAGCTTGGATGAAGTTCACTTGATTCCAGAACAAGAACTGATTTTTAAATATTCAGTTGCTTTGTTATTGAAGAATAAATTAAAATAAAGCCAGGGCAAAAACCCACATGAAAACCACATAGACATTATCTGCCTTTTTCTAGACCAAAACGCTTTTCATTAAAAAGAAAGATTACCTATGGATAGGACTTAATAACAGTGAACTGAAGTCAGGTCAAGTAGCAATAAAGCATCTGTTGTGGAGAGATTATACAATTTCTCCCTCTGCTTAGAAAAACAGCAGGACATGCTTTGCATCAATCTTACAGTGTGATAAGGAGGAAGCCCAGAAAAACATACTTGTGGAGCACACATATTTCCCCCAAAAGGAGTGATAAATTTGAGTTAGAAATCCAAAAGCTGAGCAGAGAACGAGAACCGTGCAGTGATTTCCAGTAGAAGACTGTGGAGGAAGGCCAAGAAAGGACAAAAGAACAAGTGCCAACTAAAAGCATGAGAACAGGTTCAGCTGAAAAGTTATTTTTAAAGTATTGATGGCTATGTGTAAAAATAAACAGTAGTACCTTTAGGCGTAAGTCTGGGAAACAGGCTAGCTAATTACCTCAACTCCGTTCCATTTCTCCTATGGACGGGAAAGACAGACTCTCAATAAGCAGCTGGAGGACTATTCTTTGGAGGACTATACTTTGTTTAACTGTAAAAAGAGTTGCTGTTGGTTTGTTTAAGGATCGGGTCCCAGACTATCCGACCACTATCACATGCAAAATCATATGAAAGTAGAAGATGGTGTTGACAAAAAGACTTTGAGAAGCTTCTTGTACAGTGTCAGCCCTTCTCCTCTCTACATTAACTGTTACAGATCATTTCTATCTTTTCCTTGGGAATTAGAGATTACGCTATGCCAGCAGTACCCAAACTTGTCGCTTTGGCAAAACTCGTGGCTCAACTTTGTGCTGTGATGACTTCCTTGATACACTCGGAAGTAACAATAGATTTGTTTGGATCAAAATTTTGAACCTATTTTGTGTAGCGTGATGAGGAAAATGAGGAAAGGTAACAACCAGAGTAGACTGTTATTGCAAGAACTATTCATGCAGGCTATTATTATTCCCCGACTGTATCTCAGAAGACGGGGTGGCTGGGAGTAGGCCAAATGAATTGTTCTTGTAGGTCTCAATCTTCTCCTGAGGAGAGGGTAATAGATTTTCCTGAAAAGAAATCATGAAGAAATGTAACAGGAAGCCTTTAATGATCTGCTTAAGAGATAAGACAAAACATTGCTGGGTGCTTTACAACTTAATATCTTTTGTAATTGTTGGACTCTGTCCTAATTAGCTCTGATATATCAGAGGACTGCTTTGTGAGCTGTTTGGTTAAAACATGTTGTTCTGTTCTACTTCCTTTCAGATGTTCTATGGATAACATTAGTAGGCCTAGCTTTCTCTTCATTCACTATACTGTTTCTATGCTAGCAGAACTTACACACATGCTCTTAATTTGATTCAATCTCTGAACAAACTATCCAACTTAAAAAATGAGATTTATCTCATTCTCTTTTAGCACTGATTGCCTGAAGGTTGTATCTGCTTCATTAAAGCATGGGTGTATTTGAATTCGCAGCTTTTTTTTTTCCTAGAAAACAGTTTTTCAACTCTTTTTTTAAACGCTTTTCAAGTGTCCAGTATTTTAAGTTCTCCAACCAATTCTATTACTAAATAAATACATTACATAACTAACTAATTATATTCGAAACTTTTCAGATTCTGTATCTTCACTAGGAAGTCCAAAATAACAATCGTATTTTCATCTTGAACCTCTCAGTTCTTTGCAGTTAATATCAATATCCAAAATGCTCTCTCTCATACCTTTTCCAGCAAGAAGTTATTTAGAGAACCCAGCAGTTTAGAGTGAGCAAAATTTTGTTGGAATTGGAGGATGCAGTTACACCACATATTGAGGATAAAAAGCAGTTGTACTTACTGGAGTAATTGAAACAAAACCTATGGTACAAATCATAGCTCACATGGCAAGGCAGATGATAAATGCAAATCAAATTTACCAGGAATGGAATGCTAGAGCCCGATGACGTTGCCCAACGTAATGAGCTAGGTATTGTTTAGGGTAGGTGTGTGTATCTCTGAGCAGAAGAGGATGTTACAAAGCTAAAACAGCCAGAAAAGTGATGGAGTGTTTTTTGAGAAAACACTTGGAACTTTTGAAGGGAAATTCTTCTGTTTTCTTTCTGTATTTCAGAACAACTCAGTTCTTTCTGCAAAGGAATATGCTTTTGTGTATGCCTGGTAAAGAAATATGTTTCATTGTGAAGAAATAGCAAGTTCAATAAATTTAATTTACTAAAGAAACCTATCTGCAAGACCATTAACTGCTTACGTCAAAAGAAGTAACAATGCTTCGGAAAAATAATCAGAAATTTCCATAAAGCAGAACTTCAATTCTCTCTCAAATAAAAAGTTAACCAATTTCCACACATTGCAACAAATAAGCCTGTACACTTTCATTTCCTCAATACATGCTTGGTTTCATTAAATTTTACTGAGCTAAATCTTATACATTTCTCATCAATATAAATTTGGCCAATCTGCAAAATCTGAAATACTCTCCCTGATGTAATTTTACTAGTTACACTGAAGTCATTAGCTGGTATTACTCTTCCATTTTAAATACCCATAGGCATGATTCTAATTTCGCATACAACAGTTAAGCTTCTAATACAAACAATTACATGCTTATGGTGAAAAACTTTCTGAATGTTAATGTAGAGCAGGAATCATAGCCCGTGTATTAAAGCTGCAAAGCAAGCAGATAGTAGTTAAAAGTTTAATTTTTAATCTTTAACCCTTATGCTATTTATTGTTTAATTTTCATTACTTTAAACACTTTCCTGAATTGACATCTTGGCTATGATTCCCATGCTTCTGAATAAGCTGAATGGAAACATTTCAAAGCTGGGTTTAAGAGGGAGTGATTAGTTCAATAAACTTTACACTTCTGAACTTAAGAATTAATATATGTTACAAGACACAAGATCTTTCCTAAAAGTTTCTGAAAATAATGACACGATTTTTAGAACACAGCACATGGGAAAAATAAGAAAGTGTATGAACAGTAACCACATGAGAAAACCCTGGTAAGTTTTCTTTAGAATGAAAGAAGAATGTGAGTTATTTTCCTATATAATCTACAATTGTATCATTTGGTAGATGCTGTTTCCTTTTTAGCCTGGCCAACTGTGCAGAACCACTCTCCTTTCTGATCGTTCTCCATTAGGAAAGCAGTGTGTACCACAGCATCCAAAAGTGTTATATTGAAAAAAAGAGTTATTCCTCCCTGTGTGTGGACCAGGCATTTGATTTGCAGCAACAGCTGCTGCATCAGTACAGGAACAGCACAAAAAAAAGAGAGCCTGCGGTAAAGATCAACAGCAATTTGTTCAACTGTCCCAACCTCAAATCTGACTAACAAGCAAACTAACTATTACTTAGAGGTAGTAAGGAGTTACTAGTAGGTCATTTTTATGGCTCATAGGCTTTTAGAGGTTCCAGGTTTTTGTAAATTTTAACTTGGTTTTTATTCATGTGATAGCAATTTCCAGTCAACCTTACAAAATGCAATCATCTTACTGGATTGTGCACCAGTCAACCAGCCCGAGGCACTGTTATGAACAGGTTGGACCTCCTTACAAAAGAATCTAAGGATCCTTCACAACAGCAGCCAGCAATGATGTAGGATTTATTAACAAGACAAGTTTTAATTGAATTCAGTATGCTACCCAATAATACGATCACTGAATCATCTGTTCTGGCATTTACTTTCGTATTAAAATGATGTTATTCTTAAATATTTCTCAGTGTGCTACACAATATTGCATGAGAATAATTCAAAGAATCATAGAGTCATAGAACTGTTAAGGTTGGAAAAGACCTCCAAGATCAACAAGTCCAACCTTCTACCCAACACCTCCATGACCACTAGACCATATCCCAAAGAACCACATCCACCTCCAGGGATTGTGACTCCACCACTTCCCTGGGCAGCCTGTTCCAATGCTTAACTACTCTTTCAGTAAAGAAATTCTTCCTAATATCTAAACTGAACTTCCCCTGGTGCAACTTGTGGCCATTTCCTCTTGTCCTTTTGTTAGTTACTAGTGAGAAGAGGCCAACACCAGCCTTACTACAACCTCCTGTCAGGTAGCTGTAGAGAGCAATAAGGTCTCCTCTCAGCCTCCTCTTCTTCAGGCTAAACAGTCTCAGCTCCCTGAGCCTCTCCTCCTAAGACATGTTCTCCAATCCCCTCACCAGCTTCACTGCCTTCCTCTGTACCTGCTCCAGCACCTCAGTATCTTATACTGTGACCATTTTTGGGCGTGTGGTCTCACCACTGCCGAGCACAGGGGAACAATCACTTCCTTCCTCCTGCTGGACACGCCATTTCTGATACCAGCCAGGATGCTGTTGGCCTTCCTGGCCAGCTGAGCAGACGCTGGCACATGCTCAGATGGCTGTCAACCAGCACCCCCAGGTCCTTTTCTGCCAGGCAGCCTTCCAGCCACTCATCCCCAAGCCTGTAATGTTGCAAGGGGTTGTTGCAACTGAAGTGCAGGACCCGAGAAATTACCATTAAAGTAGTCTGAAAGTGGCTTTCAGCTCTCTGTGGAAGTTTAGGATTTATTTGTTGTTGTTCTTATGGTTGGGTTTGGTTTTGTTTTGGTTTTTTTCAGGGAGTGCTGGCTGGATTTTTTTTTAAACTGAGGTTGCTTCAACGACTTTGCCTCAGTTTTCACCACGGCACTGTAAACTGTTAATATTGCTGAGAGATGGCTGGAAGAAACTGCAGCACAGGATTGACAGGGTTGGTAACAGTGACTGGGAAGGGACTTTCAGAGGCAGAGATGGCTACAATGAAATAAATGGCATGTGATCATGTTCTGACCGTGTTCATATTGGTTACACAGCTGCCTAATTCTGTACGAAGTCATGTCATAGTCATTGGTTAGACTAAGATTCAGAAAAATCCACCCCAAACAGAACCCAAACCATCTGATCATTTCTGCGTTTTGCCAGACACTTAATAGTTTTTACAGAACATTACTGTTTTACACAACTAGTGGTAAACCACAACAGCAACAGAAAGAAGAGTTGGAGTAACTAGTAAAGAATTTGGCCACTGAAAAGGTCTCTATTCAACCAGTGGTGAGATCCACCCTGTGCACTTGGCTCTCTCCTCCCCTCACCTGCTAGTTCCTGACTGTCCAGTTGCTACCGTGATCTCTGTTTCTTGTGTTCTGTCAAACCACCCACATGGCAGTATTTGAAACCAGACCCCTCCTATTAGGAGACAGAAATTATAATCATTCTGCTTGTATTTTTCCTGCCTTTTTTTTCAGACCGCTGACAGCATTTACATTGCAAAATTAATAACCCTAAATAGAAATACACTTGAAAAAAATCAGTTGATTCATAAAAGAGGCTTAACAGTAGCTATGTAAGAGCTGTTCTTCGCTAATGATGCATATTGCATGCAATTATGCTTTCAGACAGAAGAGAAACATGAACAGTCCAGGATGTCTTCTTTAGTGTGAGCTGATGTAATAGGAACTAGGAACAGCACTGAATTTGCAAGAAAACCTGTTTCTTGCCCCATTTCCTGAGTAAAGGGGTTCTGATAAGCATTTAAACTTTGCAAGTTTATCTGAACTTACCCATTAAAAATGGGAATCAAACCTGACAAGTGTTGACGAGAAAGTCTCTTGAGATGGTATTCTGTAACTTGCCTGTTAAGGTCCTTAGCACAGTGGGCTTATTCATTAGAAATGCACCTGCACAGAAGGATATGTAATAAAAGCAAACCAAATCACTTATTAAATAAAGAATCAACGACGTGATTGGCAACAACAGTATTTACATTTTATACTAAAACATTTGTCCTCCTTTTTTCTACAAGGAACAACTATAACCTGAGCAGGACCAATATAAATTTCTTAAGATTTTGTCCCAATCATTTCTAGACTATCCTTGGAAAGAAATGTATCCATGTTACTTTCAAAATGTTTATGTCTTTAAAATAGTGCAAATTGCATTAATATCTTTGTGGCATCTAGACAGTTACTGAGGCTCTAGTAAAGCAATAAACTTGGAGGCTTACATGTAAGCACATGAATTCAACAGGGGAAGCAGATTATTTTATGTGACAGGGGGTAAATATTAGAGAGACTTTCTTCTCATTGATACTAAGAAGTCACTGGACAAACATTGATTTTGTCGTACGAAGAGTTAAATCCACAACTTAGAGTAAAATGTTTTGTATCCACTACTGGCCGAAAAAGTACCCATTTAAACATACCAAGACTTTGGAAAGTATTGCCCATTCTTTGTGAAGCTGCCCCTTTCCCAAGAGGCTCTTCTCCCGTTGATATCAATGGCAATTTCCTTCCTCTCACTTGGCTTTCAGTTTATGACTATAAATTTGAGAAACACTGTGCTTTATCTTTCCTCAGAAGAGTAAACTACCACAGGACTCATTTACAGACCAAAAAACAAACAAACAAAAAACACTAGAGAAGAACTACTCACAAACTGAATTTAGTAGTACTGAATGTATTTATACAAACAAATACACAACTGCAAATATTCAAACAGAAACCAAACCATACCTTGAGAAATTTTAAGAAGGGAAATTCTCCAAACGGTCCCTAAACTAGCAATTTCCTGTTTCACAGGTTCTCAAGTGAAATGCAGCTGATGGGTGGGGGAAGCAGGGGAAAATGTATACTTAAAGGCAGGGTTAAGTTTTGATGTTATGAATGTCAAGCACACGTTAGAAACTACTTGTCTTCCTCACACCATCCTGATGTTCTCAGCTCTATACTAGAGGCCTGATCCAACCCTTACTGACATGCAGAAGACACAGTGAGCTTCTGGATAGAATCTGCCCCTTGATAGTATCAATTTTATAAAGAAAAAAAAATAATTTCAAAAATCAGTTTGGTGTTTTAGTATAGGACACCTTCCAGTCACATATGATAAACAACTTTACATGCCTTGGGTACATTTCTAGCACTTATTCATTAAGACTTACGCATCAGACTGATTGGATGCCCTCTTATTTTGATAAAATTCCAAAATGTAAGAAGAAATGTGTTACACACCCTACAGCGACAGTCTTCAAACTTAAGCATCATATTTTATTTTATTTGAAATGCCCCCTGACTCACCAATTGCTCTAAGGGAATCCTGAACCGTGTTTAGACAAGGATGGAGAGTTGTCATTGTCTGCGTCTAAGTGATCTTGAGGCCACCGCCTTAAATCCGGACAAGACATACCCAATGTCACAGAGCCCTCTCTGCTATCTGCAACTTTGAAGCTTTCGTCTGTACATGATTACAAGATTTAATATATATCATTAATTGTGCAAAGTACCGGATTTGAAAAGTTGCTACATAGGCAGATGTAATGGGAAATGGACAGGAAAGACTCACACGCTGCCAGCAAAACTGTTTTTCAGGTTGCTTAATGAAGATGTTATTGTTCTAGACATCCACAGGAATGGTAAGAAAAAGGAACATACACAACAGTTGAGGCTTTTAAAATAAATAGTTCTCAGATACTTTCTTGAAAAGATTTGCCTATAAAGCACTAAATTAAATCCAGTAAGAGCACGCGACATCCACTGCTTTAGGAGAAAAACAAAAATATCAGACAGTAATGTATCTCAGATAATACTGCATTCTGTTCCAGATTTACAGAAGTAAACAAGATATCCATTCATCTAGTTTACCGAGCAGCTCCTTACAAATGTTTACACCATAACCTACATGTGTTTACTTACATGCCAGAAAACTATCAGGCTAAAAAGGTATTAGCCTAGCATCTTATGTTAAGTCAATGCATACATAAACGCCTAGTCATAGAAACACAAGGTTCCTTGTTTGGTTGTTTTTTTTTGACCCTCCTTGATGGCATTTGCCAAATTCTGTAGTTACAGGGGAGCTACAATTGTCAATCCAAAGATGAAGACAAGTTAATATAAACACAGTGTTTTTATTATCAGCTTCTCAACAGTTGTGTTAAATTTATATATAGTCATGCAGGCAAGAAATGTCACTTTCTTTGCTCTGTTTCTGAAGAGCAGAGATAATTGTTCATGATCATCTTCTGCCAAACAGGTGACTTCTTTGGAAGGTCGTACATCATAAGCTGCCACATCCAGTTCCTAGGGGAGGGCAGATATTTACCTACTTCTGAAATAAAATATTAACAAAAATGAAAGCATGATCACATTTTGAATACACACCAATGGACACAGCCAAAACTGCCAGGGGCGGGGTAGAAGGGAAGAATGACAGCAATTAAAACTAACTAACTAAAAAAAAATCTACTAACAGAAGCTCTGTGAAGGAACCTCCTCTGGACAAGTTTAATTTTTTACATTATTTCTCCAACTCTGTAGAAATTGTTAGTATATTAAACATCTATAGAGTGCAATAAATATGATACAGTGGTAGCTCTTCTAGAAGTTGCTTCTTCTACAAGTCGCTTCTTCTACTGGTAGAACTTAAGGAAATGGGTGTGTTCATGCTAGCATGTAGAGAACTATTCTCTCTTACACAGAAAGCCTACCGAATATAAAAAAACCCACCCTGATTTCTGAATTTCACAGACAAAATAAAGCTCAAAATACAGTTAAGTTTATATATACAAATACATGTTTTTCCACAGTTAGACTGAATTGTTGACACGTTGTTTGTTATTTTTCAATAAGTAACAATTCCCTTGAGGTTTCTATAGCTCAAGGGAAATGTTACGATTTCTGCTGACACACTGCACAGTGATGGATGTTCGTGCTTAACTGATAGCTGTGTGCACTTCTTATGACTATGAATTACCACTTAAATTCCAGATGAATTCAAGCATTAAGTCTTTCAGATACAATTCAGGTTTTAAAATCAAGCCAGGAGAGGACAATAGACAAAAGAAGACTGTATGACTCAAGCAAGACAAAATGATACTAAGGTCTATAACTAAAGCATTTAGTAATTACTAATTTTAACACTTTCATAAAGAAAAACCTATCTTCTTAATAATAATGCATTTCCTTGATTAGCACATCTTTACTCCCATCACCAACCGAAGTTAATAAGGTATTTCTGAGACTGAAGAGCAATTCATTCTTCAGCAGAGTGAGGAAGAGTATCAGGAAGACCTTTTTTCCAACATTTCCTAGTTTCCATAATAATTCTTCTATACATGTATTGTTTTTCTTTATAGTTAGCAAAAGCATTTGACTGTTCTATGCATTTTGGAGGAAAAAAACCCAAACAAACCCCTTGGGTTTTAGATCAGATTCCCCTACTTTCTTGAGCACCATCCACTGTCAAAATATAACATGGATCACTGCACACGTGTCACAACTTTAATCAGAGTAGTACCGGGAACATGCAAATTACAGATCATTTTATTACAAACTCCTGGACAATGAGAGCTACTGCTAAAATACACAAATAAGTACTGCAGGGGGTTTTGTTCCCCATTTCAAGAACACCACAATTTAGTAATTTAAGCTCTTCTGCTTTTACCTTGGATAAATGATGAAAAGAGCAGTACGAAAAAAGATGCACCAAAAAAACCCTGTTAATGACTATGGAAGGTTAAACAAAGAGGCTACTTTCTCCCTGACTAACCTATTGTCAGGTTGTATTAGTTTATGCTGCTTTCCCTTATACGCCCAATAGTCAGATATTTCAGGCAGCTTGACAAAAATCTGGCAAGGTGGCAATAATGCAAGTGTTAGATTTATATTCTCTAAGACACAAAATGGCGTCCTGTGGGTTCTTTTGGCTAGCCTGCTTTTTCTTTGCTGCTTAGCATTATGTATACTATCACACAAATCCAAGATTGTCATCTTGTCACATTTCTCCTGGGCTACTGCAAAAGGATTTGCCTTATAGGTAGGGGCCCTCTGAGCTATTATAAGCATAATGTTGACTTCACACCTGGAAAATACTGCCCCCCCCCCCCCAAAAAAAAAAAACCCCAAACAAACAACAAACCAATACCAACAACAGTATCAGTAGAGGTCACATGTACAACGTGAGCTGCTTCAGATTTTCGTGTGACAGCATAAGGAGGTGACTGTTTTCCTCATTTCACTTCCCTAGTAGCTCATAGCTCGCAGCTGCAAAGAATTTCAAAGAGCAGGAATGAAAGACCAATTTGACCTGATATGCCTAACTTCAAGCACCATAGTTTTTTCTAGGGGCGGAAATAATCAATCTTGCTGTAGGTGACCAGCAAGTATGTCCTGGATTACAGAAGACCATGAGATTTCAATTGTATCCAGCAGGTCTTGGTATATTACTCATTCGAATTTGCTACCTGACTTGGAAGTCACACCAAATATGTTAATAGCAGCCACTAGGCTCTGTTACATGCTTATTTTCAAGAATAGTGATTATTTGAGAACGGATCTGATGAGGAGATAAGATAGTAAGAAAACAGTAGTTGACCATGGTAACACACTGTGACCTGGAAAATCTTCATGGAGCAAGTCTGGCTTTTCAGTACACATAATATGACCAAAGAAGCGCTGCGTGGGACCTCTGCCCTTGTTGGGAGTAAGAGCTATAGAGACAATAAAGCTGAATTTGTCCAGCAAAGAATGTGGTTTTGAGAAAGCAAGTTGGTGGTTGCTGCCTTGGTCCAGGAAGAATTCCATGTCAAAAGAAAAGAGGGAGAGCGATTCCTTCACCAGGTAGTCCATGCTGAAAGATGTATAAGGAAGTTCAGCCTGCGGACTATGGATGACATAGTGAAGTAACTGCCTTTATCAAAACACCAATTCTTTTTGCATGACAGAACAATAACAAAAAAATAAATATTGAATTCTCAAAATGTTCTGTAAGTGCAAAACCAAATACAAAGACGACTTGTGGGCAGTTCTACATCCCAAGGTGTGAGAAGATCAGGTATGGCTAAAATGAAGCAGTGTGGTATACTCCCATCATGTAACCCTTTAGATGTGAAATCCACAGTTGATTTGTTTTTGTTTTGTTGGGGTTTTTCTAAAGATGTACACATTAAAACTTCTAAATATTGGAGTATATTTGCTCCCCCATATTTTACATATAAGCAGCCCAAAACATTTTACATTTGATGACCAAATCTTTTTGAAGATTTAATTCTCTCCAGAAAAATCTACTGAATTTTCAGGGCTCTGATTTCTAACAAGCTTCTACTTTGTCTTGTCCCAGATCATGACATAGGAAAAAGGAGATCTGGCCTTGTGTGCTTGTCATTCCAGAGACTTGCAGCAAGGAGCTTCATGCCTTGCAAGAAGCAGAATTCCTGACACTGGACAGTATTTACTGAAGGAAACAAGCCTCCAGTCAGGACTTCCCATCAACAGATTTCCCATGAATTTGTGATGAAAACTCATGACAGACTACCATAATCTTGCTCATAAAAAAAGGTTGGTTCATCACCACCTTTAAAAAGATCTTCCCTTAATTAACAATGGCAATCTAAGCACTTGATAGCCATGAAAAGTAATATTGATGTAAGAGTAAACAGAAAGAGTAGATGTGGCACAGGTCACTCTTCCCCTGTTCCATGCTACATCAAGTTATTTTCCTGAGATTGAATTCCTATATATGTGCTCAGGCTTGTCTTATTTGCCAATGGCTGGATGCTTGAGAAACAACTACCTTTAATATCAAGTGAGATGGCAGCTTGAATCCCAGTACTGAAGATAAGTCTTTTGTATCAACTTCTTTTGCAGTTATTTCAGGAGTTGCTTTTCAGCCTACCAAGATGTCAGGTGGTGTGTATTTATTTAAAAGGAGAACTTCAGAATTAACTTTTGCTGTTTCTAACATTACTTCTCAAGAAGTGGCACATTAACTTTGCATCTCAATTTCAAGCTGCATGACAAACACCTACGTGGAACATGGAGTTTTCTCTGCCATAAACTACTCTGCAACTGTACACACACAGCATTCAGTCTCTTAGCAGATTAGGCAAGTCCTGCAGCATGACAAGGCAACACTTGACACAGTGTATAGGAACACAAAGAAACATAGCATGAAAAATTAATGGGGGGTGAAAACACACAGGAAAGGAGCACCCAAAGCGTACCATTGAGTCCAAGAGTTTTATCGCTCCACAACTTCCACACAGGAGGTAGCAAAGTGATCTCCAGAACTGGATACTCAGGTGACTTCAGAATTTAAACAAGGCTAAAGCCAAATGAGTTAACTAATAGAGTTAATTAACTAAATGAGTTAATTAACTTGATAAAGAACAAATCTGCAGGTTCCTTCTTATGAATTTAAGGACATACTCATGCTGGGGTCATCTTCCGAAGCCTGTCTCAGAGTGGAAGGCCAGCATCACACTTCTCTTAAAGTCTCTCTCCTCTCATACAAGTGACAGTGCATCAATGTTAGCTCCCACAATTGTTACTTGATTATTTGCAAGGGCAGGGAGTGGGAGTGTCAGTTCCAGTAGGCATTTCCAAGCTTTTTTTTTACTCGAGAAGCTGAGTTTTGTATGTATCTTGAAAAGCTGAAACAATACATAGGCCTTTATGACACCTCTTCAGTCAGCTAAACTGTAGTTCAAATTAAAAAAAAATAAAATAAGGTACCTGGAAATTCAATTCAAGCAATACAGGCAGGATGGAGGGGGTGAAAGTGGTGTTGACAGTACTACAGGAGTAACTTGAATGTTGCAACTTCAGGTGCATGGAGGTTTCTCCTTATACTTCCAGATGAACTAAGACTTACTTATACTTCTATTGTCTTCTGAAGTTACTTTCCATGTACTGAGAATTAATTTCATCTACTGTTCTTTCCCTGGATTTAAACTCTGAATACTACAAAGTGGAAACATAAGACCTGAAAGTCAGAATCCTCAGAAATAATCTGTGCTGAAATATCTTGGTTCTGGCACATTACCAACCAGTAGAGATTCTTGGCCCTGAATTAGGCACCTAAACAAACACCGATTCTCATCAAGTATGTGACTAAGAAGCCACATAAAATATAGATGAAGATGTTTGATCACAGCTCTTGTTTTCACTACTAAGAGACTATGGCCCATTCCCAGAACCAAAAGTAACTTGGGTTTTATCTGGTTTCCAGACTCAGAAAGTACTTCAAACACAAATGCCTGTCTCTTATACAGGTACATTAACTGGCTGATGGCTATTTTCTAAGAATATGGAACCTTAGTAAATTCAGGTGCTTTTTTGTTCTAGCTGCCATTTGCATCAGAAAGCACGGGTACATGACAAGATTCTGCTTCTAATAGGAGTGAAGACATATTCATTTAAGTTTTCTTCTGCTTTATTCACGATTTTGTTCTTGACCAGATCTCCAATCAGTAGGCTGGAAAGAAGCGCAAGCCTTACACACTTCTGCCAGTGTCTCTGCGCTGTTCTAGACACCATCAGAACCAGAAAAACATTTGAGGATCCTTTCGGAGAGTGTCACTGACATGTAAATGTTAGCTGCTACACCTACCAAGACAGAAACACATTTCAGTTTCATAAATACCTGATTTGATGGTGGCAATTAAAAAAAAAAAAAAAAAGAGAAACCAGCAAATAGCAGCACTGGGATTGAATATTGAATATCCCTTGCATAGTTCAGCCTTTGAACTTATTAGATTAATTCCCAAAGGCAGTTAATAGCTTCATCAATGTTTTAGAGAGCCTGGACATTGTAAAACAAGACTCTCTCTAAGGGAGGGAAATTCAATTGACAGAGAAAAAATCATAGGACTTTGGCTAGATGTTGGACCAAT
Source organism: Actenoides lindsayi (assembly GCA_025331215.1). Lineage (NCBI taxonomy): Eukaryota > Metazoa > Chordata > Aves > Coraciiformes > Alcedinidae > Actenoides > Actenoides lindsayi. The sequence goes on along the minus strand of WTSP01004588.1, from coordinate 678 downwards.
GATAGACTGGTGTTATAGAAGACTGTTGATGATCCACTTTCAGCAAAATGTCTATGGACAGCTGTGTCACCACACACCTCCAGAAGGCTGATCTCCTCACACACATCACAGCAGAGGCAAGACCTAATGATTTTCAAAAACCTCCCAGAGAAAAGCCTTAGACATTCCTGGATGTACAGGCAAATTAACAGGACTGTCAAGATAAAACCTCAAGTTGCTGGGTAAGCTGGGAAGGGTTGAGCATCCATGGATGCCCAGGTAACACTTAAGCCACCAGGAAGACTACGGGTAGGCTCGCCCTTACCGAGGCAGGGAAGCGAGTAAAGCACATAAAGCCCCTCTCCTCCCAACGTCCAAAGAAAATCCAGAGATCTACTCACACACGAGATGTTCCCGGAAGCCCGACTTCGGTTCTTCCCTACGAACCGGCCCCCCCTCCGCGCCCCTGAGCCGCTTGAACGCGAGGCGCGGTGGCGACAGGGCCGGGGCCGAGAGCGCGGGCAGCGACACGCAGCACCGACGCCACCGCCCTCACGCCTCCGTGCTCTTCATGAGGCGCTCGCGCGCGCCGCCCGCCCCGCCCCCGCGCCACGTGACGGCCCGCGGGGCTGGCGCCGGCGGGCGCTCCTCCACCTGTCACTGGCTGGCGGGGAGGGGCGGCTGCTTCTCCACCAAGGT